>JAUELC010120356.1:0-11576 GCA_031471745.1 Cryptochiton stelleri
ATCAGATCAGAACGAGAGGAAGTGGGAGGGAAACTGTCAGGATTAAATCGTTTTGGCTATATAGTTTGACAAATTATGACACCGTATAGGGATTAATTAGGCCTGCTCAAAACTATGACATTTACAATCCATTTGTAATTATGTATACTTACTTACATGTACTTACTGCTATATCCACCCGTTTTATGCATGGGCTTTCGTGTGGGTCTGTATCACATTCATATCCCCCTTATGACTATGATCACCAATTTCATCAATTTTGTCGTCTTGGTACATTTACAATTTACATGACAAGCTAGCTTGGGTGTTTACCTTAAAGATAATCCCATGTGGCAAACACACACTCATATATAAAGACATGTTAGAAAGTCCACTTCACTCCTACCGGATGTAGACGAAAGTGTGTGAATATGTATTTTTTTTTGTTAGTCTATAACGTACAAAAATACTTTCCTTATCCATTATATTTGAAGACTAACACGGCTCCACGTATCTACAGAGTTCAAGTTCATGTCATTCAATTTTGCGGCGGTTTGAGTAAATTGTGTTTTGATTATGTGAAGTATAAAACTAAAGTGTATTTCTGTAGAGTGCAATGGTCTTAAGCCCAAAAGTATTTATTATAAAGAGAAAAAAATAGAAATCTGGAAAATTAAGATGTATTCTTTACAGCCTGGGTGGTGTACAAAAATATGACACATAATTATAGTATCGTAGAGAAATGTTGTACATTCCTCTTCGAAATATCACAAGAGCATTGCACACAATGGACGTAAGTTTTTCAGAATTTTAACAACCTACAAAAAAAAAGCCCACAGACTCTTTCGTGTTGTAATAGAATCATACTTTTCTTCATGCTTGTTTTTATTTTGCGTATCCTTTACTTTGAAAGCGATAAGTGTAGAGATTTTGGGATGATTTTTGTTGTAGGCCCAAATGTATTCCATTTAAGACGGTTTTATTAGCTCTTAGTCAATGAATAATTCAAATAACATTAGTATAGACTTAAAACCGTTTTATGACTTTGTTCTGTACATCACTGGTTGTCAAAAAAACAGGTTGTCAGACATACAATTCTAATATTTGCAAACGTTTAGAACCATAACTTTAACTATCTTTCTGTCAATGGATAACGGCCAAACTAATTAATTGCAATAATAAAAATCTACGTTGAAAGTTTAAGTGAAAGGTGATCAGCATCAATCCTTTCAGTGGAGAATGGAATCGCTATTTGAGAAGTGATCGATGGTTTGTCGGAAAAACACGCACCATGAAAGAGAGAAATGATTTAAGATATGTGTTTTCTGTGAGCCTAATTAAATTCAATCTTTTTGTTACTTTGATGGTGAACTCCTCGTTCCAGTCCCTAAAAACCACAATGCTCAATCAATATAATTCCTTGAGGAAGAAGGCGAGTCAGTACAAAATCAAGGAGTACATTGTACAAATGGTAAGCGTATTCTTCAACGCAAATATATCTGAAGTAAACCAGCTCTTCATATAAATGTAAATTGGATGAGTTGTGAGTTATATTTCAATTAAATCGCCCATTTCTTGTGGGTATTTGTAGTTTGATCACTCAGCCATAAATTATATTCAACTGATTCTCTAATATGTTGTTGTTAAATAAAACGATGATCAATGATAATGGATACAGAAATATTGCCGAAAATCGCAAAAATAAGACTGTCTGCTGTACCCTGTTTATGTGGTTAATTCACAGCTACGTCAGTTGAGACATCTAGCATTGAATCTAGGAGTCAACTCAAGCGAAATATCAGGACGATATGCAATTATGTTGGGATCATTCAAGAGAGAAACGTTGATCGAACATGGATTTAAAACATACTTTTTATTATTATTCTAGTCAGTGATGAATCCAACGATCACTCGGATGATGGTCAATCTGTCGGACTCATCATTATTATGAATGTTATGGATTGAAACAAGAACATATTCACACAACCGAGGATTCACACTGATTGGTTCGTTTCTTACATATTCAATTTGTCATCATATTACCGAGATTAAGGTGTGATCCCGGCATAACTTCACCAACCGAAATATGTGTTTGGCGGAGACCCCCTATCTGACATGAGAAAGTCTAATTGATTTCCCGTTAATACAGAAGTATTTATGACAATGTCACTAGTGTGAAATATCTATGTTGATATGTCATACATAAGGACTTTTTTACAGCTGCGATGCATTATAAATTCTGTGACAAAACCTTGGCCACTTTATAGAAATAGTTTTCCGAACAGCAAACTCGAGAAGTAATACTGCATCTAGGGAATTCTCTTGACTTCGAGATTTACCATAACCATATTTATAAACGAACATTAACAGTTTCAATCACACAAGTACTTGATCGTTGATACAACCGGGTGTTTGAAATCAGTTAACAACGGACACAACTATCATTGAAATAAAATTGCCGAAAACTGGAGAATACTGGATTCTTCCAATGCCACACATAACGTCAATTAAGGAAGTAATTTCGGGTAACAGGATCGTTTTAACCATGTTGACATAAAGAAAGAGAAAAATGACTTCACCATGGTCAACTCACATCTCGACTCTAAAGAATAGATATTACAGAAAAGCTTAAGAATTCAACTAACTTCTCTATGTGTAATAGTCGTGTCTAAATCTTATTGTCTTCTACTAATTGTGACCCTTTAACTTCAAACACTGTCCTATAATGTAGTAATGACACGAAACATTTGCGTCTGTTTGACCAGTATTATGTTCTAGTCGGAAATATCATTTGAAACACTAAACCAACGAGGTTATCTGGTGAAATCTGGTTTCGTCTAAATGGAAAGAAACACTATAAGTTTACCTCGTGTTCTTCCTTTGTTTCTTGACACGATCTATTTCTAAACAATGTATCCGGATTCAATTCCTTTATTATAATGATGAGTTTAGAGGAGAATAAAATAAAACATAGACAAACAAAATACACACACACACAAAAACTAAACTTCGTTCCGATGTGTTTTTATACCATGTCAATTTAGCAGCAGTGTTCGAACGGAAGAAGAATGTGCTCAAAAATGTATCTGTTTGTTTACTAGTGTAATTGCGGTAGTGTCAGTCTTACTTTATTGTTCATATTATTAGGTTTAGCTGTGATTCGATTTCAAATTTTGATTTTATCCAGATGGAATTGAACTAAAACACAGAAATTTGTTTATGTTAGAGCATAGCTCAATTGAAATATAAACATTTTTTGAAGTTCATTAATGCGTCTACAAGTACACCGTTAAAGTCCTAGTGTGCCCATCCCAAAAACGAACACATTTTTTAAATAATGGTGGTCTTTGTGCTCTATTTAACACTTTGTAACTAGCGATTAACAGGACCTTTAGTAATTGTCGTAAACAATGTTGTATGGTTGATGAGTATACTGAATTTAGCCCCATATCTGAACTGATTTCAGCCAGGGTAAAGTTTATACATGTATCTCAATACAAGAGCCAATGATTCTTACTTAATTTTAAATGACCTCAGAACAGATTTAGTTTATTGACCAAGTGATCCATGCTGTGTCATTTAGTCATAATACTGAATAGAAGGTGAGTGAAGTAGGAAATATACAACGGCTTGGTTTTTCCACAGATATATTACGTTTACAAACGTTTGCGCATGCTTAAAGTAGTGTTACTTATGTAACGACCAAATAGCCCAGCTGCATATTGGTGTCAAAGTCACAAATATCGTCCAGATAATGTTTTGTAATGTTTTTTTGTATCTTCAATATGTACAGATTACATAGCTTGGCGATGCCACTGTGTTATTCTTTATGATTATGAAATAAACAAGGAGCCAATATGGCACGAATAAATGTGAAAGCTAAAAGGATAAACAATTTGGCTGCTTATCAATTTTATACATCATTATATAGATTGATATAATCAGGAAGTATATACATTAAACAGTTATTTGGACTGCACTTATAGTGTCAATAGTTTTAAAGTCCGATATTAGGGTACTCTTTGATAAGTGTGACCTCCGTGGGAAACATTATTGTCGGCTTCCATCACAAAATGTGTTATATTTATTTTAACAGTACAAAGAATCGTTAGCAAATAAATGTATGCGCTTTTCACGACTACATCAACAGCCAAGTGTTGTTAGGCTACTGCAGAAGGTGAATCCAATTACAATATCATCTAATGATCGTAAAATCAGAATTGTAGCATTCAACGATATATTCAATGAGCGTTTTAAAGCCGGCTGAAACAATGCTCGTTAATCCGCACACTCGTGATTACCAAATCCACCGATGACTTGTTCTCATATACATCTAATGGTTTGCTGGGGGAATCGTCCATTGCACAGCCAAGGGGGTCAGCATGTCGAATTGGTATCCTATATGTATTCTTTCACGATTGGTCCCTAAGTGCGGCATAAAAAAGGTCCCCTCACTAAATCGAAATTAGCTGTTTTTGTGGTTCACGCTGGACAACAATCCGGAATATTCTATAACACCGAAACAGATTATACCGAGAAGTAAAGGAGGAAAATATATGAATAGCATATCAGTATCAGTGAGCGAAACCAGATTTCATCGAAGCAATATCCGTAATTTTACATAGCCTGCAGTTAAGGACAATGACTGATATTTCGTTTTGGGGTAAGCCATTGTGTAGGTGCTTATTACTATTTTGCTATTAAAATAGGTTAGTGTTAATATAGGAATGAACCCGTTTTAACATAATAACATTACACAATACCAACTTTCGTCAGGACATATATAAACTGTAGCAACATAAAAGGCATCGGAACTATTGTGATTTTTATACGAACGACCAATATCTCATCACAGTGATAACATCGGTCTAGTGGTGTGAGACAAATTAATGAAATGCCTTAAAAGATTTCTTTTCCTGATCGGTTTCTTTTTCCTAATCTTATCTCCTGAAATAAAAAAAACCCCAACAAACTCATGTTGCATTAGCCAGAATCCATAGCTAATATTATCACTCTTCTAGGTAACTCCAACAGTGTGTTTCTTAAGGAAGGATTTAACTAACAAAAATATAACCGTTTGTTAGTTATGGATCTGTACAATTTTTACAATGATTTTTAAATGGATTATAGATTTTAAAAAATGCAAAGATTATGTGTGTTATGGTTGGATCATTGAGTGAGAAGTTGATATTGGATAGCCTAGAGTAAATTATTTGGTGATGTTGGTATTCGGTTGCAGGATTTGTGGATTCAGAATGTAAAGAATCGGAAGTCCTTAGTCTTTAATAAGCTCTTTAATTAAGTAGCTAATGAACCACACAAATCATTGTGTCTAGGAATACGCTTAGAGAGTCGCTCTGGCTGCATTGACTAAGCAAAGGCCCGGGACAATTAATGTCATATTTACTAATTAATGTTAGTTAATTACGGGAAAACCGGAAAGGACTCATGTAAATACAAAAGAAAAAAGATTTATTATCTAAAAGCGATCAGAAACTAAAGTTTTTTTCTCCATATTATGCAAAGACCTTAGGACCAATACTCTTTTTTTACTTTGTGAAAACCTGTACAATAGAAGAGAGAAATTAATCGGTTGTTGAACGACTTGACTGTGATTTAAGAACCTTTGTGTTGAAAGTCAAACCCCTTGAATGAATTTGACGGAGAGTTAGTTTCCAGATTCAGTCACTAAAAAAAATCAATTTATTTCATTTAGACATACAGAAACACGACTCGAAGTTATACTGTATTTACATCTCGCATTTGTTACAGTTATTTGAGCAACCTGTCAAGTCGTAAATCATAATCAAATCATTCTCTAACTCTAATATGTTCAAATTAAGCAAAACGACAAAAAACATGAATGAAGACTTAAAATCTTAAAACTACGATTAAGTTATCAACACCCTATTCTTGTGGTTTATACGTATCTGAATCAGTTTATCCATCAAACACCTCATCTAGGAGTCGAGTCAAGCGAAATATCAGGACGATATGCAATTATATGCTGCGATCATGCAAGAAGCAACCTTTGATAGATACTCGATTTAGAGATACACTTTTTCTATTATTCTCATCAGTGATGAAACCAATAATGACCCGTTAGCAGCTAACCTATTCGACTAATTCTTATTAATAATGCAAAGGATTCAAGAAAATACATATTAATATGACCTGGTTCAGGATCTTTACTATGTATGAAATATTTACAGCCATCTTCATGGACCTACACAATAAATGGCAATTGGACAAACAGCGTTTATTTCATGTTTTTCACTTATATTCTTATAGTATATGTATACTCAGACAGCTCGAATTAGGCAGGTGCAGAGATTGGTTAACTTCTTACATATATAAATGTATAATTGTATTACACAGATTCACAGACATACAAATCCGAAATCTCAATAAGATTAAGGTGTGATAGCTATGAGTAGTCAATAACCCTTACACGTTTTAATACAGCTGTTCGTATTAGAAAATCTGTGTCTATCCGTGAAATATAAACACCATTACAACTATTCATCACTATTTTCCGAAACCAACAGCAGTAATACAGAAACAGAAAGCCTCTTGGGCTTCGCAATTTAATATGTTTATAAACGGAAATAAGCCAATATATTGAAAGAAGATATTGATCGTTGATATTATTCTTCTTTTTTTCACCAGTGAATAACGCATACAGTAGCATTTAAATCGAGTATATAAAACAACTAGATATTGCTGGATTCTTCCAAAGCAATAAATAACGTCAATAACGGAAATAATTGAGTCCGGGTTATTGTATTGTTTTTATCAAATGTTTAACGTTGTGGACGAAGAGAGGAAATGAGAAACAGACTGACTTCACAATGGTCATGTCACACATCAACTATTAGGAATATCTAGAACATAATAGCAAAGATTTCTACTTACTCCTCCGTGTATAATAGTTTTGTCATATTATTGGGGTATTTTACTGTGAACCTTTAAATCCATAGCCCTCTGGCTTTGCTTAGCATTAGATGAACAATATTGTTTCAACAGAGCAAAACATTTAATAATATCTGGTTTCGTTTAACAATAATGAAACACTATAAGTCTACTCATTTTCTTTCTCTGTTTCTTGACAAGATATATTACTGTATCCGGTTTAGATAACCGGATTCAATTAATATCTGACCTTGATCAGCTTAGTGATGGACAAAAAACCTGCACACACACAAAACTAGAAATCACACACAAACTGAACTGTGTTCCTATGTATTTTTTTTAGCATGTTAATTTGGTAGCACGGTGTTGGAACGGAAGAGGAATGTGCTAAAAGAGTATCTGTTTCTATACTATTGTAATTATCTTGGTGTCTGTGATACTTTATTGCATCGTATTTAGCTTCAGCTGTGATCAGATGCCAAATCAGATTTCCTCCAGACTCGATTGAACTCAATTACAGACATTTGTTGATGAAAGAACGTTTATGTGTATTGTTGCGATAAAATTCCCAATAATAAAACTAATGAAATTGACCGCAAAGGAAAATAAAAGACCAGCACATTTTATATAACAATAACAATTTTTATTATAAAATAAATATGATAATACTACAGCAAGTAAGAATAAATACAAATATATATATACAGTATGTGTTACTTACAAGAGAGAATGAATGGGAGCGAGTCCAGTTCATAAAATAAAACTTTGGCCTTGTGGATGGCCATGGGTGTTAAAGAATCCTATCAGGGAATATAATAATAATCGATCCACATAGGGAATAGTAATGCAGATACAGTCTCTCTCCGGGAAGAGCTCTATATAGGCTGGTGATCTTCGGTAATAGTGCATTAAACCTCAGTCGAAATCCAGGTACCACAAAACACAATATCTGTATCGGTCTCACTTCAGAAAAATACATTCACGTGCTTAAACGTTCCTGGTAGGGGCGAAGTATTTACATGTCTCTTGGACAGTGAAAGACCCAAAATATAAATAGATTTTACTGTTTGAAATCCAATATGGACATGTATAAAAACTGGTAACAAACTAGAGTGGCGAGGAACACAACTTGAATAAACTTCAATAGTACTTGTGCTCAAAAGCAAAATGCTCCCTCCCTGTAGCAAATAGATTAGCAATGCAGCATATAAGTATTGTTTACAAACTTTCATAAACAGACCTTCCAGATCATTCTCGATCAACACAATTACACAGCAGTAATATATACAGAGTATATAACATCATATAGGCCTAGGCTTCATAGTATTCCATCATTTGAATAACAACACAAATGGGCGTATCCAGCGACCAGCTGGTAGTTGACTGATAGAACTTATACAGTTATATAGATGTCAATCAATAAAAGGTGAAATATACATACACTGTTGAAATGTTCATACATAACATAGCAATACGGCGACTTGGTGCCTCGGAGCAATAATGAACATTTAAAGATAATGACCTAGCTCTCTACTTTTTACGCTTTGTAGATTAATATGACCTAGACTGATTGTTGTAAAAAGACTTGCTGAACAAGTAACACCATCGGCCGTGGCTATACTTAATAGAACAGCATACTTTTAAATGATTCGAAAGAACTGGATTTCAACATTGGTTAAGTACGGTTAAATACTAAAGCAAATATTTTAACATTTTATCATTAAACCAGCCGTGAACAGTTTTAACAGGGCACAATTCAAGAGATCTATTTCGTGTATTTAAGGCAGCAAACTGATTATAAGTTAAATAAAGTCTGACATATGTAACGGATTACTTTTACCCAGTGCATCTGCAGTGTTTCGCAAATGAATGCACGTTTCTGTTTCCAAACGCTTGTATATGCATGGGAGAGGATAAACTATTTTCTGTGTGAAGATCAATAGCCCAGTTGACACCGAGTATCAAATCCTACATGTGGCCCGGATGATGATTTCGGGTATGTACAATTATAGTAATCAGGAAGCACATTACATCAGTTACTTGGCCTACACTTTTAACTCCAAAACTTTAGTTTCCATGATCTTAAATTTAAATATTCCGGTTCTATTTTTCAGTTGTTTATAGTTGAGTGGTTTATACTTCAGTTTGTTGTCCTCCGTGAGAAACATTCTCTTCGGTTTCATTCATAGTAGGTACTTTATTGATTTGAACAGTATAAAGGAGTTTACATGGATGACCTCCGGTCAGCAAATGAATATATACTAATCAAGACTACAGTTGTTAGTGTTAGTATGCTATTATAGGAGATGATAAGAATTACAATTTCATCTGAATGTCACAAATTCGGGATTATAGCATTCAGCAATAGGTTCACTGAGCGTTCAAGCCTTCTTATAAACGGCGATAAAGACTGGAAAGACGCGCAATCGCCATTTTCAAGTCATGGGTGGCTTTTCCGCTTGTACATGACATGTACCCCTAATGGTCCACTGGAGATTAGCCCGTATGGCCCATCGAAGTGTGGTCAGCATGTTAATAAAGTACATTACATTTTTTGTGCCACGACTTGGCTCTAAACGCAACATACTGAGGCGCACTCACTGCATCCAAATTGCTTGCTGTCGACGCTGAATTTATTAACTAGGATCTGAATCCGGACTCTACTGATCTCTGACATGGAAACAGATCGTACCAAGAATTAAGAAGTAGCTGCAGTTTGTTTCTGATACGGACTTATTTCCACACGAGGTATTGATCGGTTCAAGGAAAACGTAATTCAACATAAATTGTTTGTTTAAATGCTCGAGCGCCTTTTTGTGTCATACACAGGAATTTTTTTTATATTATATAAATGGCCATGGAAAGCCAAGAAACACTTTACATTTCTTGTCACATTAAAGCTCATTTGCTAAAACGATCTTAATCTTGTGACATTTGGTGTTGAAGGGCAGATTTGTAATCGATATAAAAATGTCTCCTAGCTCTCTCAAGCCCATACAATGGTCAGGATTTTCTTAAAATATCTGCCTTTAACACATGGCTCAGAAGAGTAGAAT
This sequence comes from Cryptochiton stelleri, assembly GCA_031471745.1. NCBI lineage: Eukaryota > Metazoa > Mollusca > Polyplacophora > Chitonida > Mopaliidae > Cryptochiton > Cryptochiton stelleri. The sequence goes on from JAUELC010120356.1 coordinate 9,948, forward strand.
TGTCTGAGAACCCAACCTAATGGACATCGGTCTATCAATTTCTCCCACTTATAGTGGAGCATCAAATCTGTGATCCCCACAGGTCGATGAAGACCATTTTATCCTTTCATGCAACAAATTTCTGCTAACATACTTTAGCAATTTTTAACTGGGCCTTATCCTGGATGAACGTTATACATTACCCTCTTTACACCGTAAAGCGGTGAGTTAAGTAAACTTATAACAAGCCATCCGTAAAGCGGTGAGTTAAGTAAACTTATAACAAGCCATCCGGAAAGCGACGAGTTAAGTAAACTTATAACAAGCCATGCAAAACACTATCATCAACGAATAATTCCAACAATAACCAACACGCGAGGAAATGTACCAGTATTGAATTGGACTTAACAACCACATCATTCCATGTTGCACTGTGTTTTTGACTCTCTTGTCTTAGCGTTGAAGAAGTATATATTACTTTGCTTTATGTTCCCAAACACTGTTAAGCGGCAAATCTTCTGAATCTGTTGAATATTGTGTTATGCTGATGGCAAATATCAACTGGATCATAATGCTCTTTAAGATTCTAGTAATGTTTAAGCTAAAGAGGAAACAGTATAGTGTGAGATGTTCCAGTGATAGTGATAGCTAAAACCATCTTAACAGATGCACAGAGGACAGACGAAGATAGTGGGTGCTGTCATGACAGTTGACGTACCTTGAATATAGTGCCTGGCAAATGTTAACCCGAGGTGCTTTGTCTTGCCAACTCGTATATAGACGGGGAAGATATGCTTAATTTTACTTTGTTTATAGAGTGTTTTATAGCTGCATCTTCTGAATATTTCCAGGAATCGCCTGCCAGTAACCTCTCTCCTCCACAGCATAATCGTCACTGGTATGACCTGAGTTTACCGTAACCCTCTATAAGAAACACTCCCATCTCTGTGCTCCGTCGTTGTTTCACTTGTCACTCGATGAACATAATTTAATCTAAATTATGGTACATGAGTTTGAAGGAACGGTGAGATGTAAAATACACATGATAAGTAATTATACAAAGTATAGTAACATTGCATGATGATTGGAAAATTATCACCTAGGTCGTCACGTCCTTTCCAAGAAAAATTGCCTGAGAAATACTGCATCTGTGACAGTAAGATCTATTTATTGTATCATCAAGTACTTTTTAAGTTCTTTAATTTCACTGACATAAAATATGCAGTTATAATTTGTTTTAAATACATGTTACTCAGCGGGAATAACCAAGACAATGTTACAGTTATTTATGTATGGAAGAAAAGTGAACAGTAAAGTCTGTACAAAGTTGTTTGGTTCCAAGAATCCTTTATTCCACTGATTACACTAACATTTATTGACAGTTTCTTTGAAATGTAATTGACGTGTGAAGGAATGTCATTACTAAGATATGAGCAGATGAATTGAGTTTAAAATTATTCACCATAATATAAAGTTGATACAGTGTGTCAATAGAAACACAATAGCGGGAATAAAACTCTAGCAAGCATGTTCTATCGGTATATAAAATGGAATATTATTTTTAATAAAATAGAGGTGATAGAAAGAAAACCAGTAACTTAATTCTGCACTATACAAACAAAACGCGCGACATTGAAATGGGCTAAAGTG
>JAUELC010120578.1:0-11573 GCA_031471745.1 Cryptochiton stelleri
GTCCATTGTTTGTTAAAGTTATAATGTAGGAACAAATGATGTTTTGACAAAAGAATGAAACTCGGTTCAATACAAAGAGCTGAGTCTATTTCTGAACAGGACCAATTTGAGTTTAGTCAGATTAGTGAATCTGAGGTTTTTATTTGTAAAGCCCAAAGTGGAATGTCAAATTGCCCTGTGAATGAATCACTCCCTGTTACTATTGATTGGGATAATGTAGATTGTTCATTGGATGAAAAGGAAAATGTTAAAAGGTTCTTTCATGCTAATCGAGATGTATTTTATATTCTGATAATGACTTAGGTGATACAGATCTATTAACCCATACAATTTGATCAGCTGACGATTTTCCTGTCGCACAACCATGCATATCATCGTATCCCACCACCACAATATTATGAGGTTAAGCAACACATTAAGCAATTGCTCTCAAAAGGTATTGTCCGACCGAGTACTAGCCCTTTCTCTTCACCAATTGTAATTGTCAGAAAAAAGCGACAATACAATCAGGTTATGCGTTGATTACCGACGTTTAAATGCCAAGACTTGTAATGATGCATTTCCCATGACCGATATCGAGCAATCCTTCACGTCTATGTCAGGAGCCAAAATCTTTTCAACCATGGTTTTCTGGTTATAATAAGGTCGGTATGCACCCAGAGTCCATTGAGAAAACTGCTTTTACAACCCCCATGGGACATTATGAATACCTTAGAATGCCGTTTGGTTTAATGAACTAGCCAGCTACATTCCAAAGGTTGATGCTCTCAAAAGGTATTGTCACGTGTGGCCTGTGACGCGGAAGCGACACAAGGCGGTGGCCACGTGAAACCAAAATTTATAAAGGAGTCTGCTAGACGAACTCGCCGACCAAGAAAAACAACAAGATTTGAACAAAAGACATTTATTAACTGAACCTAATATATAAATGAACTATGGAGAACTAATAATGTAACCCCCCTCCTGTTTACATTAAATTATATGTATGGGATGACGTGAATATGTAAGTAAATAGGCATGTCTCCGTTGGACGGTTCATGATGTAATGGGCTGGATGTGTGCGGTGTCAAGCATCTCATCCAGGCATCTTCCCTATCGTAAATATGAGGCTTCCCGGAACGGGCCCTTCTCCCAAAATATAAATCTCCTGAAAAATATATGAATAGCGCTGTTAACAAAGGTTGAATGGTGAGATCCATATCGCGCATTCAACACATTAACAATAAAGTCCTACACATAATACAGTACAAGGTAAGTTACAAAGTTGACACAATACCTGAAAAATAGACGACCGCTCAAGGCTGGCTGCACTACCGCCTTCTGGGGCATGAGGCACTCCCGACGCCAGACGCCAGAGCTAGTCACCGTCAAGTACATCCTACATATAAGCCAATTAACACATGTAGTAATATGTGTTCATTTTCCCTTCCCAAAATAAATATGCCTGCGGGCGCTATGAACTGACTGATACTCCCACAATTCAAATTCAATTCAGTCAATATATAGCGAAACAACTTCCCACACTGGCATGCAATCTCATACATATGCAAATCTATTCCCCTAAGTGTCTGGACTACTATTGATATGTAAATGGTTAACAACTAACAAATTAACATACAACTTTTGACCATACCATATATGGGCATCAATACAGTCTCTTCACTAAAAATAGATCAGGTCATTCAAGGACTGACATTTAACACACAAAGTTGACCATACCATATATGGTCATACGATATTTAATCACCTTGGGACACAGACAGTTTAACAGTCTGACAGTTACTATACAATTGGCATTAACATATAGCGGCTAATATAGTCACTTTGTGACACACAGTTAATTTATTAAAATTCCACATATTAAAAAAACAAAACTAATTTATCACATAAAACGTGCAATACGTGTAGAACTTTCGAATATCAGAAAGGCGATCAGCTTATGACATAGTCGTAAGCAGATTTCGACGCGGCATAAACGTTTAAACTGTCGACTAAAACACTTCATCCACCTCTCAAATATTGATGAATTCTGACACATAATTTAGTGTTTTACGTTACAAGTTAGCTGTCGTATATTGAATAAAAATAATATGTCAATATATATCTAGAGCATCTAGAGAAGAACCGCAAGAACAAATTTTCGCTCTTCATTTCTTAAAAAATATATATTTTAGAAACTCTTTGTTGCCACTATATCATCAGCAACAGCCTGAAACACTTTTAAAATATTTTTGTTCGGAGCTAAAAGCCCTTCCACCGTCAAATTTCTCACATCAAGCGGTTATAAAAGTGGCTGTAAAATAATTATTGCATTACTAAACTTACTACAACTTAACAGAAAGTGAGGAACAGTTTCTTCAACTTGGCAGTTCTCGCACAATCCAGAGGGATGTAAATTAATTCGGAAAAGACGTAAATTTAGAGGGCAAACACAGGAAATAATTCTTTAAAAAAAACCCCATAAATAATGAGAAAAAAAACCATTACGAACTGAAAGTTGAAGAGAAGGGTCAAATCTGTCATCGTTTCCAGTTTCGCAGATATTGCCAGAGTCTGTAAAAACAATCTTTAAAACAACAGTACATTTCTTTAGTTTTAACAGGGGTTACATCAGCCAGTAAGACAGAAAGGTCTGCTCCGATAACTTCAATGACCTGCCGGGAACGAACACTGTACGGCAAATAAGAACATGCATTATTTATCCGTTTAGAAGTCGCAGACAGCAGACAGCTGAAATATCTCAACTTCCTTCTCACAGATAGAGGGGATTCTCCACAGGCCACCTGTGGCACGTGAAGCGACGTCCCCTTAACAGTTCCTGTACAAATTGCATTGCCTGATACTGCAGAGAATCAATGTTTTTTTACATAGAGTTTGAAACAGAACTATGCACGTCACGTCACAATAATCTATTCTAGACAACATCAAGGACCGATATAATAGTTGTAAACATTTCGTGTCAGCTTTCCTGGAGGAGCCTAAAACTGATCGCATTAGGTTAATTGCCTTGAACATTTCAACAAAACAATATCAATGCGCTTATTCCAGGTCAAACATTTATCAAAACAACGTGAGAAGTGAATTGTTAAATTTAAAAGTGGAACCCGTGATATTACATCTTCGTGTGAAGATCACAGCTTCTGACTTGTAAACAAGTATCGGTAACCCGACTGTCTCTTCAAAAAGATATATCAAGGAATCTCTGCTGGATATAACGATGCGCAACTTTGAGATTACGACAACAAATCCAGACAACTTTGTCATTTGCAAATAAACTTTTTTTTACGTTGCTATTAATTACAGATGACAAGGCATCGATCATTATATTAAATAATGTCGGTGAAATAACGCTTCCCTGGTGAGTTCCATTTGTCAAGATGGATTAATTTTGAGACCGAGTTACCCAACCTTACTTTGATTAATCTATTTGAAAGTCAATTCCTCACCCATGCCGGCATATTCCCTTCGATACCCATTTGATTTAGCTTTACCAATACAATCTTCCTCCAAACCATGTAGTCGGCTTTCTCTACATCGAGAATAGCCGACAAACAGAATCTTTGTTATTTAGAGAATTTCCTATATAGGTCTCCAAACATGCCACATGATCAGTTGTACAACTTCTGCACCTGAACATTGAAAACAAATTCCGTTGAATTGTATGTGAGTCCACTCCGTTAGTCGGTTTTAAAGGAGTACTCCTATATTTTCACTGAGCTATTGGAGAGGGGGGGGAGGTGCTGGGCAATCTGCAGCTGAGTGACAACAATCTGGAATTATAACGGAGTAACTCCTTTATTCCTTTGTCTACTTTCCCCGTATCCTGGTCACTTGCTTTTACATTCGCGCCTAGTTCTGAATGAGAAGACGCCATGTCTGACGGCTCTTGGTGCTCATTTGAGCCTTTTATGGGTGAATTTCTGCACTGAAAACGGTAAGTTCTTTCCAGTTTCTCAGTCTTATGTTATCCCCATGCATAGGTTTATTCTTGTTCTCGTATTTTGATTAAGGAAATTCAAAAATAGGGCAACAAAATATTGGAGGGACAGTCATCATAATTTGACTATTTCCAGTCCATTACTGTTAATCAACTAAAATCTCGTCTGGAAATAACTCTCACCTTTTGTATTTGTTGTGACAGTATTAAAGCAAGTAAATACACAAATGTATGCTTTCTGTAAAATCCTGATTCACCCAAACTGCAAAATTGTCTCATTTACATAGTCCTTTAATAGCTTCCAAAGAATTACTTTTATGGTTGAAAGTTTAGGTGATTTAGTCCATTTCCAGTGAGAATCTGCAGATCAGAATATCATAATGCGATATACTAACCGCATCTAACCCTTCAGATCAGATGCAATAGTGTTGGGAGCTTGTGCAATGGCGTATTTCAATATAACGTATACTGCGAATAAGGAAGAATCTTTATTTGTTGTTGTTAATGTAAGGATTTGTTTCAGCATGATCCAAGCGGGAAGGTAATGTTAATCAAATGACAATCATTTGACTGATTTTAGTCTATGCATACTTGTTCTAACAACATACGACTACTGTCAGTCCTGTATATTACGCCCCAATGCCTGTATACAGCTTAGCACGCAAGTGTTTACTAGTTACACATCTGCTGTATCAATTAGCTTAGGTCAAACGGAGTGGGGGCAGTATACTAGTGTGTCACTCGCATGACCCTTTTGTATAGCCTAGATCTATTTCACTCTGTAGAGACTTAGTTCTACTCAACACATAACATCAACATTTTTAATTATACAGCACAGTCTCATCGTCTGTTTTAATATTCTAAATTTGTTTTTAAGTGTTTTTTATCAGCTGATTTTTAGTTTTCTGTCACACGGAATAGTTCCAAATTGTTGTTTTGTGGAAGTTTATGTGTTAACGTTTAGCCAGTCAAGGTGTTGTATGTGGGCAATTTTATGAAGATAATCCGCCCCCTACCCTCGTCTTTCCCAAAATAGTATGCCTATGCGTGCATGGAGATAGGTAACCTTCATTATTAACTTGTTAATTCTTGTTTATATCTTTGACAAATGTCGAGTAGTTATAAATGTAAATCGGTTTGTGAAGTCAGTGGGCCGAACATTTTTATGGTAAACGTTTTTTTTTTATGTGCTCCAGGGGAAAGTAGATGTGTGGCGAGTAGGAACCGCGAGAGTGTGGATTTTGGAAGAACTGCTCACTTGTATTTGATTGAATTTAGTTAATTTCCGTTCCGTTATGCCAACTATTCGTCAAAGATAAAAGTTAAGTGATCCTTTTAGACCTCAGAATTCTGCACAATTATTGTAAGATTCAATATTACACACCAAACGTTCTTTCACTAGATAAAATATCGTGGTGTTGTTGTTGGGAAGAGAACTATCGACACCAAGGTGCCCCTACAGTTTCGTGTACGTGGCAATAACATCTGCTAATTTACGTAATGCTGTATTCAAATTTATTCATGAGAATAAGACAAATATAATTAAAATGAAAAAGTCAAAATAAATAGAAGTTTTGTGAAATATTGTTGAGAGCAGCGTAATACAATTTCTTTTCCATGTTGATTTTTAGAAGTTATCTGAAGACTTAAGTTTACTTTTCTATTTGGTTTGTAGCTTGAACCACACACTCACACACACCATTTACTATATAAACATCACATGTCAGGATGTTCCATTGGAATTTGAGTGAATGTATTCACATTGGGGAATAAATGTGCGTACAATAGTAAGGTTTAAAGCTGGATCTGGTTTCTGAGTTTCATCTACTACAAGATATGGAAAAGAATCAATAAGTCTCATGATTCCATCTGGCATATAATTCCAATCTGTTGGCTTTAATAAACCAAAACTACCTCTTCTTGCCTACTCACATAATCAAGGGGCATAAGGACCATGTTTAATTGCTAGTTATTCTATTTTTTTTCTGCACGGCGTAAAATCACCAATCAAACAATCAACCAAACATACTTTTCTTATACTTTTTAGCCACAAGCCTCATTCGTGCTCTACATAGATTCCATGTTATGATGCCAACTGATGGAAGGGATTGTCTGTCTGCACCAGAAGCTTCCAAACGAGTGATTGTACCTGTCTGTAAGTATTCACAATACATAAACCGGTCTCCAGTCTATCTTCGAATTTCTCTAGTTCACTTTGTGTGATATTATATTTGGTGCTAAGGACGTGAAGCAAATTCCGGATAGGTAAATTGCTCCTACCCCTGATGAGATTGAGTTCTCTTCTGATGAACTGGATTAATCCCAGTATAATGAATCCCAAAAATGTGTGTTGACTATGAGAATCAGACTGTTTAGCCAGTTTTCATGATAATTTATTCCGGTGCCCTCTGGCTAAGGGCAGTGTGTTTGGAAGTATGTCCATCCTGACAGCTTTGGAGGAACACTATTTGTTCAACGGAGTATTTATATTTAACACTTCGCAATATGCGTTTATTAAATTGTGTTGCTGTTTGCTGAGGGAAGTACAGCACAGGAAAGTATTTTTTTATCTTTTGTTGTATGTCAAAAAGATACGCTTACTTTAGTCAATGGGGAAAATTTTACCTTCACTACAAGAAAACTCAAATATTGGAAATTTTGTTTCTGTTTACAAACAGGAATGAGATCTCCATTGAGATCTTCCCTTAACGGAGTCCAATACGCTTAAGCTGATGTAATTGAGATAACGGAGTACTACTTCAAAATAACGAAGTGGTCCGATGAAATATATCAACGGAGTTATTTCAAGATAGCGGAATACTACTTCAAAATAACGGACTGCTCCGATGAAATATGTCAACGGTGTTTCCTTCGAGATAACTGAGAACTACTTAAAAAAAACGGAGTACTCCGCTGAAATATGTCAACGGAGTTTCCTTGGAGATAACGGAGTACTACTTCAAAATAACGGAGTACTCCGTAGAAATTCCTCAACGGAGTTCACTCCGATGAACATCGACTCCTTTAAAACATAGGAGTAGTCCCGCAATTATCACACACTGGAATTCTATTTTAATTACTCCGTTATATACAACGGATTTTGTGTTCAGTGAACTCGCTCTGGGCACTGGATAAGATATTATTTTTTTCTAGATACCACGTAAGTGCGGAATTTCCATTAATTTATAAATTGTACTTGTTAGGGATATTGTTCTACAACAAGCGGGATGAGACGCAGGTTTGCGTGTCTTTAAAACCGGAACTACTACAGCTCTGTCACATGTTAGAGGCATAGTCCTTGAATACTAGACACGATTGAATAGGAGAAAAACGATCTGTAGACAGGAATCTGGCAGATGACGAAACATATATTACAAACCCTATCTTCCCCAGAAGAGCGGATTTTGGTGGAAGTAACAGCTTGTTTTAATTCTGCCAAAGACAAATCAACATTAATCGTCAAAAAAATATATTATTAAAGTCAGTTAAGGATTTTATATAACTTTTATGAGACAAAAAAGTAGGGTAAAACGGATCACTGCTACTAACAAAGGCAAACCGCAGCTAAAATATAAGCTTTCTCAGTATTCCCTGTATAAGTATTACAGTCTTCTTTCAGAGATGGCAGAGGAACAGTAGATCGAAAACCTCATTTGCCCCCTACCCTATCCCATACGTTCATAAGGGAGGACCGTTCGTTAATAAAGGAGCAAAAGTCGGGCCAAAATAATTTTTGGGCAGCTTTATTTAACTTTTGGGCCTAAGCTTTTTCCTCTTTGATAATGTAAGATGTCCGTGTAAGTTCGACACCTACACGCTTTATTATTTGCGCGCTTCCTATCCTTGACTGCCTCATCGTAATACACAGACCACCAAGAAACTGATCGTAACCGCAGGGCTTCGTCGACGAGCTCGGGGTGGTCTTCTGAGCTGCAGCATTAACAGAATCAGCAACATTATCATGGAAAATATCTACATTATCATCAATAATATCATCAGTTAACACACGTGAACACTCTTAAGCAAACATAGGCAATCAGCGTCACGTAATTTTAATCTAGGAAAATCCTGTGCGGAATTAGCATGCGTAGACCACTTAAAGTTGGCATGAGCAGTAAAGCCTTTACTGGCACAAGGGACTTCCTGATCAGCGTGCTAAGCAAATCCAGGACTAACGTAAGGACTTCACAATGTCAGATCTGGACAGGAGATATTACCATTAGTAATATTCAGTCGGGTACCAGTCCCGTCATTTAATATAACCGTATCGTGGGAGTGTACACTATCTTTAATGATGGTACCATTCTGATCTCTATTAGAGCTTCCCCACATAGGATGGTGGGCATTGAAGTCGCCACACAAAGTCAAAGGATCTTCAAAAGAACTTTCAAGAGATGTAATTTCATTTATATTCAACCGATTGCAGCGGTTAAAGAAATTAATAATATTCACAGGCTAGCGGAGTTCATGGACAGAGATATACATTAACATTCAAAGAATGAAATGAAGGTAAGTCAGTTACAGTGTAAGACATACCTTTTTATAAACATAATCAAACCACTGTCGCCATCTCGATCGTGCCTTGTTGCCACATACCCAGGAAGATTGAACTGGTATGGTTGAATAAAAAAAAAGTCCTGTAAAAAAAATTACACTTGGTGAAGTAGGCAATTCTTTTGTTTAACCTCTCCATTCGACAAACGCGAATGTTCACGTAAAGCTATTTTAGGTCTTCGTTATCAACATAAAAGCTAACACCATAATCAACAGCTCGTTTGTAATTTTATTTTTTAGGGTAACATTTTATATCCATTCCAAGAAGAGAAGTTACATGTAAGAGTAGTTTTACTTGCTTTGCAAAAGAACATTCCACAAGCAGGGTTCCACCAGATAGTTTTGTAACTTGTTTCACATTGCCTCATTTACATTCGACCTCTCGGAGGTGAAATGGTCGGGAGAGGTCATGCGTTAATCATACAGTACAGGTTAAGAACCACTCAAAAATCTCCCTACTATTATTGTAGTAGTTTTGCTGGGTTCAACCAGTGAAAAAGTTTGTGAAAAAAATTATGGAATATGGTGCCATACCTTCAAAGATAGAGGGACATTTGGTTTTGGAAATTGTCGAAAATCGATGGGTGGTGTCCATCAATTCTACAAAGCTCTCAGGTCCCAATAACACCAAATCACCTCTGCCCGGACACTCTTCTGCGGCAAGTTGTATTGGTGCACAAAAGCTAATGGTGGTTCTTAACAAATATAATAAGAGCAAAATTTTCAAAATTTAACCAAACCTTGTCTGTTTCATTCACCACGTATGTACATGCACATGTTCAAATGTTAAATGTTTGGGGCTAATGCTTTTGAATTTAGAGCAACAATACTGGGACTAGTCAATCTGGACATGCTGCAAAGAAACAATAGCCTGATTTGATTGTGTTTGGTCTTATTTTTGTTTCTCATTCAAAATAAACTGCTTGAAATTTATTTAGTTCCTTTATATCCTAACTAACTTACATAAGTTTTGTTACAGCTTGCTTCGGGATAAACATGTGAGAGGGAGGAGTCTCGGTTCAGCGCTAAAATCACTTGGGATCTGCAGAATGATATGAAATGGAACATGTGTTATCCAGATGCAGATGATCTGTTGTCTTTTTGTCCAGATCGCGCCGCCGCAGACTGGTGTTCAATCTCGACTTTTAAAACGAAACATGAGATTAAGCTTTGTCATTGAGGCCACTTATTGTTTCGTATCGGTATCTTAATGAGAGGTGATTTCCATCATGCCGTCAACGACATCATGCAAGATATGCTGTCAGTTTAAGGGCAGGGTTGGTTAGGGTTAGGTTAGGGTTAGGGTTAGGTTAGGGTTTGTGTAAGTTAGAGTTATGGTAAGTTAGGGTTAGTTAGCGTTAGGGTTGATTTAGTTAGGGTAAAGGGTAGCTTTAGGGCTAGGGTTAGGATATTATCCTGTAACGAACAATGGATGTATCGTCTTCTTTCGCCTTGATTTCAAAATGAAATCTTCTAATAAAACGGAGCCAAAAATAACATTAATTGTGGATTTTAAACTTGAGAAAGACACTATGAAGACAACAGCCCATTTATCTAATACACAGAAGTGTGAATGAGAAAGAAGAGAGTAACTGAGGGAAGAATGGGTTGAAAAGAATAGCATATAATAGCATATATTCAAATAACAGGGGTGGGTAGGGAGGTGTACGTAGGGATGGGGGTATTGGGTGTAGGGGGTGTTTTGTGCGATTTATATGAAGACTCCCATGTTTATAAACCTAATATTTTTTACTTTGGTCGAAACTCATCATTTTAAAAAAGTTACCGCATTTACTATAACCTCATTTCTGTTTATGTAGTATTTTTTTTTAGTTCGCCAAGTGGAAAAGTGTGTGAAATAAATTTATAGAATATAGTGTCATACCTTCTAAGAAAGTGGGACTTTGGAAATTGAAGAAAATCGATGGGTGGTGTCCATCTTCCTTTTAGCTACAGCATGTTATAAACGGCTTCTGTCTAAAACTCGATGGAAACGGTGAAACGGGTTCAGTTTTCAAATCACTAAATATCCATTCTTATTTTTAGCTACAAATCGACTATGGTCATTTTTCACGAGCTATTATATTGCAAATAAAAATTTATCTCATTCTTCAAACCTCTCAAGTCTCAGGCCCCAATAACACCCAATCGCCTCTGCCTCGACACTCTTCTGAACCGAGTTGTATGGGTGCACAAAAGCCAATGGTGATTCCTAACCTGTAGATTAGAACTAACTTAACCTTTAACGCGACTGGAACAAAAACTCGCCTAGGACGAAGCTGGAATCACGCCAGTCCGCGCTCTGACGCGTCTCAGTCACGTTGAAATAAAAACAAAATCGCATCTTTGCGTTTTTGCAAAAGCGTGGTGACGAAAGTAGGCGCGTACACGCGTCGAGATATATTTTTGACGCGAATTAGAAAGCCCTATAATATTTGGCTCGTGCCATGATCGACGCGATCGAAAAAAAATCCGACGAGCTGATGTTTTCGGTACAGCATCTACTTGTAAATTAGGCGAGTGTTGCTAGTTTCACGATCGCGTCTGTCTTTAAAAAGGCGGCAGAGCAGACGCATATGAGTCGCGCTTTTCGGCGCCTAACTTATTTGCTACATCAGAATTCGACGCGTTTTCGGTGCGTGTTAGGTGCGTCCAGACGTTAAGTTAGTTCTATTCTGTACTGTAGCGGTCTGTGCAAAACAGGACCCCATTTAATGTTACGCATAAGATATCATCAACCCTGATATTTTATCTGGAATTTTAGTCATTAACCGCTATCTGTGTTGCTCCGATTAACCGGCAGCTGCAATTATTTTATTCCACTCTCCGGAGTTCTGACTGGGTGTTCCGGAGAGTGGGGAGAGCTAAAAACAATCGAAGCCTGTGGCTGCTCAGAGTAAGGAGGTATAAAGACAAAAGGCGCCCACGTAGTAGTTCAGAACACAGGCGTTTGTATTAGTCTATATTGTCTCCATATAAACCCCTATTCCCCTAATATACCCTACATATAACAAAGCACGGGTATATGGGGGGAAGCTTAGTATAGGGTATATACTTTTGTTCAGATTTAAACTAAATAAAC
>JAUELC010120689.1:0-11573 GCA_031471745.1 Cryptochiton stelleri
AATCTTCTCAACTATAGACTTATTCATCCTCTCCCGGAGTGAAGGATTCACAATCCCTTTAAGCTCACCCAACATACCCATATCACATATTTTATTCCTTGTTCCAGTATCCTTGTTTTTCATATAACAAACATCATGGTTGTATGCTGCATTATCTACTCTATTCACAGGCATACTACATGGCTTAGGAGTATAGTCAGCATTTAATCTCTTATTAAGTTTAGTCCCAGGACCTGTGAAATTGTGTCCTGGGAGGTGCATCTCAAAAGGTAAACGATTGATAACACTATTAACAATATGACCACCTTGGTGGGGGCCTTTTACAAACTGTGTTTTAGTAGTCCCACAAACCACACATTTACCACGTTTCATATTACGGTTATTCTTACTAACCGTAAATTGTATATCATTTGTTTCTGTAACCTTTTTGCATTTAACGCAATACATCATTTTTAATATAAGATTTTTATATTTTTTAATATAAAATGGAAGTGAAAGATCTCTCATGGAATGACACAATAAGTAAACGGTTCAACAACCCGCTCTTACCAAAAAGTATAAGAGGTGTGATAATAGGTAAGAGCGGGTGCGGTTAAACCACACTACTTCTCAACCTTTTGTTACGGCCGGGGTGGCTCGACTACAACAAACTAACAGTCTTCGGTAAAAGTTTGTTCCAACCAGAATATCGTGTTCTTAAAAAAGCGTTCGAAGAAAAACTACCGAAGGAGATGATAATACGTTTGTTTGAATTACGCGATGAAGTTATTAAATTAGATGTTTCACCTTCCGCTCTAGTCGAAGAATGGGCGAAAGAGGTTACAAATAAGGCTGACATACAATGCAGCTTTTACGAATCCGCTGAGGATGTACCAGACCCACGCGACCTCAGCGCTGAAAACAAAAACGTAATGATATTTGACGACCTCACACTTGAAAAACAAAACAAGTGTGAATCCTACTATATTCGCGGGAGGCATAGTAATGTCGACTTCTTCTACCTTTCACAAAACTATTTTAAACTGCCAAGACAGACAATCAGAGAAAACACAAACTTTATCTGCTTCTTCCCACAAGATCTTAAGAACATCAACCACATCTACAACGACCATGTAAGTCAAGATATGACAAAGGAAGAATTTAGAACTTTATGTAAAAAGGCTTTGGAAAAGCAACACGGCTTTGTGGTGATTGATCTGACTAGTAAGAAGCATAATGGAAAGTATAGAAGTGGCTTTAATATATTCTACATACCTAAACCAATTTTAAAAAAATCTCAACTCTTTAAAAATGCAAGCATTATTAGAGAAAATATCTCAAAACACGCAACCTAAAAACTCACTTCAAATTTTGGTGAGTAACAACAAAACCAAGTTTAAGACTAGGTTTAACCCCCCTATTCAACTTAATAAAAATAAAAAGTATGAAATCGCTCTTGTTAATCTAGAAACCTATTACTCTTTTCCGAACATTGACTCTACAAACAACTATTTTAGATACTCACCTGATAGTGGCACTACATGGTTTGACATTTTTATACCAGAGGGGAGTTATGATATTACCGATATAAATGATACAATTCAACAAAAGATGGGACAGAATGGGTAGTATGATAGTAACAATGAGGATTACTACATAACGATCTCAGCCAACTCAAACACCCTCAAGTCAATCCTGATCCTAGATAATAACTACCAGGTTGATTTTAGTGATTCTAAATCTATTTCTAGTGTTCTAGGGTGTAATAATGATATCTATACTCTCGAGTTTCAAGAGTCTGAAAACGTTGTTAATATTCTGAGTATAAACAGTCTATTTGTTAATATCGACATCATCTCTGGCAGCTATGTAAATGGCTCTTCACAGAACACTATCTATTCCTTCTTCCCCAACGTTTCCCCAGGGTATAAAATAATTGAGACACCAGTAAACTTGGTTTATCTCCCAGTGACATTAGATATTATTTCCAGTCTGGAGGCCTCACTTACTGACCAGAATGGTACTATACTCAATTTACGAGGTGAGAATCTAACAATGAGGTTTCATGTGAAGGAAGTGTGAAAAATTTGTATTAAAAAATATAATCTTATATATAAGAAAATGAGTCGATACACAAATATTAAAGTTAAGATCTCTGAAGGGCAGAAGCGTAAATTACAAGAAGCTCTACAGTCTGGAGGCCCTGTAAGCATCCGCCTAGGTCATGATGATCTAAACGGTGAAGATGTCCTAGCGCTTACACATTCACAAGTGAATAAACTAACAAAAGCATATAAAGCCGGTAAAGGAATTACTATTAAACTAAGTAAGTCACAGATTGCGCACAATTTAAAAGTTGAAGGTGGTTTTCTAGGTGTACTTGCCGGCTTAGCTGCTAGGTTTTTACCTACTATTATGAAAACAGTTCTTCCAGCTCTTGGTGTCGGTGCGCTATCAGGCCTCGCGAGTTCTGGTGTACAAAAGGCAGTTGGTAATGGTTTGTTTCTTAAAAAGGGTGGGTGTGTATGTCAGCTAGAAACAGATGGGAACGGTCTTTATTTAGGGCCAGTGAGCGGATCTGGGTTTGAATCTGTTGGTGATGGTTTATACATGAAGAAGCAAGGTGGAATTTATGATGGTAAAGGACTACTTTTAGGACAGCCCATTTTAGGACAGCCCATTGAAAAATATTCCGATTCTAGGTTGGTTGTTATAAATAATATATACCATTCATAAAAAAGATGCAAGTTCATAAATTTGGAATAAAACCTGTATTACGTAAACAGTCACATTCTGTTTTATTTAAACCAATGTTGGATGTTAAATACCCACCACAAAAAATATCCCCAATGACATGGGAAATATTTACTCAAGAAATCTTACTATTCCAGCAAATAGTTCTAAAAACATAAAACTAGGGTTTGGTGTTGTTATTTCAAAAGGAATAGTTCTTTCTTCGTTAAATGAAGATTTAAAATATTTACGATGTAGTTTACAAAACGAAACTATTCTAGAGAGTGTTGATGATGTTATAATTACAATACAAAACAATTCTAGTAGTGTTGTAAAGATTGCCATGGGAAATTCATTATGCTACATACATTACATATTATGAAAATGATATAAAAAAATCTTTATGTCTTTAAAAAGTGGAATATAAAGAAAGTGATAATAAACCTGTGCAAGGGTTGTACCCTGTATTGCGTTCTGCACCTGTTATTGACAATGACGAAGGGCATGCGTACAGACTTCAAAAGATAGGCGAGGTAAAAAAAACTCTCGAGGACGAGATGGATAAACGACGGGACCTTAGCGAGAAATATCACAGAACTGTAAAAATTATAAGCAACGTAGATACAACCCTAGTAGCTGTGAGTATGGGTCTCGGCGCAGCGGGTGTCGGCATTCTTTCAACAATTATCGTCGCGCCAGTAGAAATCACGATGGAAGGGACAGCTCTCGGTCTCGGAATTTTAGGAATTATCGGTGGGAGGATAAACAAAAAGTTGGTGTTGAAGCCTGAAAAGCATGAAAAAATTAGGGTGTTGGCGAGCGCGAAGCTCAACACGATTACTAACCTAATTTCAAAGGCCCTAAGCGACAATAAGTTTGCGGACGAAGAGTACACGCTAATTCTCTCGGAACTAACAAAATACAACCAGATGAAGGATGAAATTAGAGTAAAGACGTGCACTCGACGCGGAAACGCGAAAATCGCTAATTAATCAGGGCAGGGAAGAAGCCACGGCTTCATTCCAGAAGATGTTCGGCGAAAAAAAGTAATGCGTGAAATAAGGATACGATTTTCGATAAAAAAAAATGACTAAAACAGCGATTGGTTCGAAGATTGATACAGTGTCCAAAACAGCGATTGATTCGACGATTAGTTTAAAAAAAATATATACATAATAAAAAAAAACATGTCATTTCTGAAAATTACAGATCCTGTGAAAAGAGACGCTATCGTAGCGGAATTTTTAAAAACGAAAAAGAATATCCAGCAACTTAATTATCGGATGGGTGAACAAGATGATTTTGCGGCGCAGGTCAAAAATTTAAACCTATTACAGACGCCCAGCAGAACCTGACACAAAATATCATCAGCGGAATTCAAGCGTTCCCACAACTAGCCATTGAGAGGGGTGAAGATGATGAAGATGAAGATGATGAAGATGATGACAAGCCAATGATGGTTGGTAAAATCGCTAGTGATTATTTGACTACGTGAAGTGGGATATGAGGTTTGAAGGTTTGAGGTTTGAAGATTACAAAACATGTCTAATGACAGGTATTTCACAGAATCGAGCCATGAATGTGATTAGAAGTCGTCTTCACGTGGTCAACACGGGAACAGTAAATAAGGTGGCCCTCTCACCAAATGACGATAAACGTGTTATTCTAGAAGACGGTATACATACTTTGCCGGCTGGATATTATAACATTTTGTCGGATATAAAAAAAAATGATTTCAGTTGCAGATGTGATATTACCGAATAAACCATTGACAAACTTCGAATTGATTGACGCGGCTCAACGGTTAAAAGTACCCAACTTTATAGGTGTATTCCTGCGCGACACCCTGCCCAGCAAACCCAAGAAATGCGAATGCGGTATCGTGAATTTAGATGATAGCGGTGGATCTGGCACGCACTGGGTCGCGTGGTTTAAAGCGAGAAAAAACACTACTTCGATAGTTACGGATTGCCCCCGCCTACTGAGCTGGTGAGTTATTGAAATCACCGATACTATACAACACTGAGACAATACAGTCGAACGATCAGGTATGTTGTTGTCACGTGTGCTTATACGTTTTAAGGGAGATGAATAAAGGTAAGGGTTTACAAGAAATAATAAATAGTTTGTATTAAAAAAATAATTGTGCTATAAAAATATGCCTGTTGATAAATTTGGTCGCATGAACGAAACAAGTACAAGAAATGTTGACGGTGTCTCACTGTCTTATGTGGGTAATAATTTTTTACGGAGAAACGGGACAAACACAGCCACTGGTTCCATTGACATGGCTGGAAATACGCTAACAAACGTAAGTGATCCTGTAAACGAGCAAGATGTAGTAACAAAATCATATGCTGATTCAGTCACAACAAGCTCTGTTAGAGCAACATCAAATAAAACACTGAAAGGATATCATGAAATCATGTAAATGGTAATAAATATACGGTAATACACGATCAAGGGTTCGGTAAATGTATAATTTGTTTACCTCCTAGCGATATCGTTGATTCGGATAAAAGCGATAACAACAAAACGGGTACTACTGATCGCTTACGTATATTTGCAGGGGAGTCGAGGACGGTTATTTGGAATGATACGCATTGGGTCGTAACTGCTAAAGCGACTCAGGAAAGATCAAGGGTAAATAGGGGTGGGGACAATATGACTGGATATCTAGATATGGGTGGTAATGAAATAACAGGCCTTTCAACTGGTCAACCAACAACGGATGGTCATGCAGCAACAAAAGGATATGTTGATGCGTTGGTCGCTGCTTCCACAACACTGGTTCAGAATAATGCACTTTTGCTTGATGGTAGCACATAACCAACCACAAACATTAGTTGGAACAGTAATAACATAACAAACCTTGCTAACCCGGTGAATTTGCAAGATGCTGCTACAAAGGCCTATGTGGATACCCAGACCATGACTATCTTTCCTCTAGCAACTTCCTACGATTTGAACATGATACGGAACACACAGCAGCGATGGACTCGATTTAAACAAAATACTGGACATATCGTCAATAAACCAACAGGCTTCAACAATTACTTATTCTTTTCGTCTTCACACAACGCGATAATGATTGTCTGCAGTTTGCTGTGAATGGGGCGGGTGATAAATTTGCTTTTAGACGTTGTAATGGAGGTGCGGGCTTTACCGATTGGGTGACTTTGTAGAAGTTAGGAGTTGGATGCCACAAAAAATTTAACGAATTTATGAATTTTATGAATTTAACGAATTGAATTTTTTTTAATTTTTCTTATCTTTTCCGTCTTTTTTTTTTTAATTTACTGATTAGATTTTATGAACTTAACGAATTTAAGAATTTAACGAATTTATGAATTAAAATTTTTAAAATTTTCATGAAATTTAAAGAAAGCAAAAAAAATGAGCTCTAGCGCCAAATTTGACGCAAACGGCCTGAACAAATGGCCATTCAATACACAAAGGCCGATAATCGAAGGGGACGGAGGTTACCTGAGATAGGCAATTTAGAACAAGAATGAGTTTCAGG
Organism: Cryptochiton stelleri; assembly: GCA_031471745.1. NCBI lineage: Eukaryota > Metazoa > Mollusca > Polyplacophora > Chitonida > Mopaliidae > Cryptochiton > Cryptochiton stelleri. The sequence continues at coordinate 6,236 of JAUELC010120689.1, forward strand.
GCAGACGTCATCGGATCTTCATTCTAAATAAATTACACCCGCAGTCCACTGTTTTTTTTTTATTATTTCCAACAACGTGTAGATGACAGAAAGCAACGGCGTTATATTTAGATATGATTTGAGGTAAGAAAAAGAGTGGGTTTTATGGGTTTTTTTAATGAATCCGCGAAGTGCTTTGGTTCACTTGTTTGCGATTGCGTGAAATATATCCGGCGGTTAACATTACACGATTTCGGGTAGTATTATTTCGACGATGAACCTCCCATGTATACTGTTAAATGATATATCACTGTTTACTTGCTATTTGCGGACATCACTTTCTTATCTTCTGAAACGCCTGAGAACCTGCAACAGCTATAAAATAATTTGAATAACTACTGCTTAAAATGGATAATAACAGTTAATAGTGGCAAATCAAAAATATGTATATTGCAATTAAGATGGGTAAATGAATTAAATGAATGAGTTTATGATGGTCATAAGATAGAAATTGTTAAACAGTTCTGTTATCCAGAGATAATGTTAAATTACAACGGTTGTTTTAAGGTAGCTCTAAAATGCATGAGTGATCAAGCAAAGAGGGCTATGTACAAGTTATTTACTATTTTCGACCAATTTTCCTTTAAAATATCAACAAAATTGTTTTTATTTCGAAAATTGATTATCATTCACATGCGAGCGTAGTGGAGCGTTTCAACAGACAATTTGTTCATTTAGTATAATGAATTATAAAAAAGGATGCAAGAAAATTTTTACATTTTGAAAGTGCATCTAATCTCTGGCTTATACTAACATGAATAACAATCAAAATACTATAAATCAAGATTTTGAATAAATATATCACTGTGTACCAGAACTAGTGCTCATACTAAAAAAAAACGAAATTAATGTATCAGTGTGAACCACTTTGTTAATAATGGGCATCCGTGTGTGCCAAAAATAAAAACACTCAAAATACCGAACTATTGCATCAGTGTGTACAAAAGTACTAATACTCTAAATTCGGACTTATAAAATAAGTGTGTACAAAAATACTTATACTTTTATAACATGAGTTTGTACAAAATAATAATACTCATAATTCAGAATTATTAGATCAGTGTGTACAAAAATATTAATACTTAAATTTCAGAATTATTAGATCAGTGTGTACATTAATATTAAAACTTAAAGTTCAGAATTATTACAACAAAAAAAGGACAAGATGCAAAACATAGTACACAAAACATGCTGCAATAAGAGTAAGACAAAGTTTTCAAATTGACAGAGCAAGACATCACGTCAGATCGGCTTCGTGTCGCCTCTCAGCCCAGAGAGCACCGGGGGTTCTGGGAGCTCCAACACAAGACGTTTGATTACACGTAATGACTACATTAACATTACAACTAAATAAATGCACTCAAGTAACTTTATTGAGTTTGGTCTTTCCTAAACTCAGCAGAGCAGTCTGCCCTGACCGATGGAGGCTCTCACATACAAATACTGTTCTTAACCAGAACTTAGCTGACACGAAGTTTTGACACCTCTACTCAATTGCCATATCAATATATGTTTGTTGAAATTTATAATTGAAAACGATTTCTGGAATGAGATAGAAACGTTGTGTGAATAAATCAAGAAGTAAATCCGTCAATACCTTAATTCTAGTTTAGGCAAGAATCTACGATGTCAAACGCAGGCAAAGGCCCTTTCATACAAAACATGGAAAACGTTTCCATCAGTCGTTCTTACTGTAGTTCTTCATTCAGCGCATTGGATACACTGTTTCATTTTGGTTAAGCTTTCGTTTCTGTACACTTTCATTGATGAAACTACGGAGAGACTTCAACTCTAAGGAGTTTACTCAACATTTCAATGAAGCTACGGAGAGACTTCAACTCTAAGGTTTACTCAACATTTCAATGAAGCTACGGAAAGACTTCAACTCTAAGGAGTTTACTCAACATTTCAATTCTCCTAAGCTGGTTGTATAGCTTAAACTCCCCAAATGCAGAGGGAAATGACATATCGGAACATCCCTTGTTTTTTCAGGATCTTGCCGTCTCCGTTAACGATATCTTGGAGGTTAGTCGTCGCAATAATACTACAGAGAAAAATGCTTAATTTTAATCGCCGGATATTTTGAACAAGGTACTTCGCGGATTCATACCAACAAAGAAACTGAGCAATCCAACGCGCTTTGTAGCTAAAATCCGTTTTAATAAAAGGCTTTTGCTGTTATGCGCCCACAACTTGATGCAACTAAAATATAGTGAACTGTTTGTGCAATTTAAGTTTAATGTAGATCGGAGGATGTCATTTACTAACACAAAAACAACAGCAAATGTTGAAGTAGCTATCTAATGAGGGCACATGGACGAGAAAGGCCGACAATGGGGAAATGAGTGAAAAATTGAGCGTAGATACGCACGAGCTTAGATTCGGACATCTCTGCCATAAAAACCGAAACTACGCGAAGAAAGTCACGCTTGTAGACGGTATGTTTTGACATATTATTCTCATGCCTGTTGAAATATCCTTCGGTTGTTTCCGGATCCTGTCGTCTCCGTTACCTATACTTAGGAAGATAATCCTCAAAATGGATAATCTTAATCGCCGAATATTTTTTTACCAAAGAAGCCTACTTCCCTGATTCCTACCCCCCCAAAAAAACAAAACACAACACTACTCGCTTTGTAGCCTAATTAAGTCAGATTTAAATAAAAGGCTTTTCCTTCTTTTCGCCTATAACTTGTTGCTAGTCAACTATAATTATATGTGTGTGTTATTTAAGTTTAATATAGATATGAAGATCTATACGAGTCAACTGCATTACAGCCAAACTTTGCTTCACGAAGGGAAATCAAAGAGCACTATGTTTTTGTTATTTTATTTTTGCCAAATGTTCTTTTAGTTTCGTGTTAAGTTTTGACAAATAATTATTTAGGTCCGTTATTTTGTTGTTAACGGTTAACTAGTTCGGCATTCTTCTTTTGCATATTTCGTATTGGACTCCTACCCACCTGCGATGGGCCAAACTTAGTATACCTTTTTTTTTCCAAATCTTCTCCAACCTTTTTTTCGCTCTCATTTAGGCAGTGTAGAGGAGGATTTATTTGATCGGCGACAGCGTCGCCAATTGCGTGCCGTGTAACGAGGGTCTGATGTGTTCTTATCTTTGGGGATCTAAATATCTCTAACTTCATTTCATCAGACCCTGAACCACATTTGTTGTTAAATCAGGAAACTAGTTTTTGGTTCCATCGGCCTGTTTGTGTCTTAATTATTGGCTTTCAGATACAAACATTTTTTGTAAATTGGTGACTTGCATTTTTGCAGCGCTTTCCGCCCACCATTATATCATCGTTACGATATTATACTGTACTGGTTAGTGGACAAACTGTCCCGTTTAACATGTCAGCACACCGACCACTCAAGCACTTTGACATGTCAACAAAGAACAATTGACATATAATACAATCCGCGTGGATGAAAGGCAGTCTACCCGAATAGGTGCCTGGACATAGCTAACCCTGGCTTCGGCAATGCGCACTAAAATGCCCGCTAATTCCAATGGATTGCATAACACATCCACCATTCAGAGAGCGTGTTAGCTCAGCTCTCCCTCTCATTTAGGTAGTCTAGTAAAGGATTTATTTTATCGGCGAGAGCGTCGCCAATTGCCTGACATCTATAGCATGGGTGATACGTGTTGTTAGCTCAAGTGACCCAAATACTGCACCTCTTAGTTAATTTTTGTATGACCCCGAGCAAGATCTTTTCTTCAATCAGGAAACGAATGTTCTACGTTTCTTTGGCGTGTTGGTATATTTATTATTGATCTCAGATACGGGCATTTATTGGCATTGATGACTTGTCGTTTGTAGCGTATTTCATTTGGAATTATATCATCGTTACAATATTCTATTTTCCATACAGAGGAACATGTTTACAAACCATGTCATTCCAAATTTGAACACACAGACATATAAAGCACTGTCAATAAACACCCAAATATATGTAGTGTTTGTATAGACTATTTCAACAAACAAACATAGTCCCCGCTGGCTGTATGAAAAGAAAGGTCTTCCCGTACAGAACATTATTTAAAAATTATTAACATAAAAAAATAACCCGACCTCCTTGTTGGATGATGTGGAAAGATAATATGAATTATAACCTGTAACTTCACAGAGATGTTCAGTATTAGGATGAAGCCAACTTTGAGAACAATCTAAAACTGTAAAATCATGAGTACGATAAGGAAATAAGCCAGAAATGAATTCATAACGTTTTGCTAAACTGTGTGCGTTCATATGGAAAACAGACAATTGTGCCTCAGGCGACGAATAAATAGAAGACAGTTTTAAATTAAGTGATGACTCAGAAAAGTAATTAGATTGATGTGATTTGATATTCGTCCGGTGTAGCAGTTCGGGTTCGTTGTCATTGGTCACAGATGTAAAGTTGTCTAGTTCATTAAGTTCTAGTTCATTAAGTTATATTGACCATCCTTTCAACGGGATTTTAAATGATGTAACATACAATATGTATGTTTTAGACTTTAGGTATCGAACTCGTATGTGATTGAAGATTCGCAAACTGGCCATGAAAATAATACACACAATGAAATATTCATGGGGATATACAATTTTCGTGAGGCGAATCACCTTTTCTACGTTAGTTGCATGTTCACATATTGTGGTATTAATTATAACAGTCGCTATTCCAGTCGTCAAGTATAAACCACAAAAAAGTACCGCAAAACATTCCTCCATATTTTATTTGAATAACATAATATGACGAAGACTCAACAAATTACATTTTATAAGCGCTTGAAAGTTGGCAGTGAAATCGTTGTTGGACAAAATAAAACCCAGCTTGCACCGGGTTTCTAATCGAAAAACGATCTCACTGCAAGAAGAGCGTTCGTTATTCGAACAAGGATTAACATTGGCCTGCATACTATATGGTTTAGGATACATCCTATTACTACTGCGTTAATTATCGAAATAACGTGTTAAATTGGCCTAAACTCTTTACACACAAGCCATTCAACCAGGGCCGTAGAATTCTCTACCACAGTTCTGGTCCAAATAAAGAACTTCTATCTAGCAGGGCTTTCGCTATTCGAAAAACGGGTTTCATTAGTCTACATTCCTCACGGTCAGTCGTGTTTCAAATGTTATTCTGGCATATTTTACAGGGTTTGCTAACAGCTGTGCCGAGTTTATGAGAAACAATGACTTAGGAGGTTGTCTCATCGAGATTGGGACTTTGGCTCAGGACAATGTGAGGTTTTGGTTTGGGTCCAGTTATAACGACAACTGCCCGGATGGACGTGTGCTCACGGATCCAG
>JAUELC010120800.1:0-18372 GCA_031471745.1 Cryptochiton stelleri
TGGTGAGTAGGCTGGTAGCTCGTCAGTGAGGGAGAGAGAGCTCTCAAGTGCAGGCGGTAGAGTGAAGAGATTCTGAACTGCTCCCCTCGTCCTTTCATATTTTCTTCACCTTACAATCTAACATCCACCATTATCAGACAAGAAACAGCAACCATGATTTGTACAGACCAATTTATCGTTCAAATTTTTCCTTCTATTCTCTTAGAGTTCTTGGACCTCAAGAGTGGAATAAATTGCCCATTTATTTAAAAACCATTAAAAGTACTTCTCTCTTCAAATCGAAATTAAAATCATATCTTCAGAATAACTGACCAGTCTCCTCCAAAAAAAGCAGAAAAATAAACGGGGGAAAAAAAAAAAGTTACATTAAAATAAAAATAAATTTTACACTGCTAATACAATTAGTATATTGATAAAATTCACATTAGTTCAGGGATAAAGCAAGCCCCCTGGGGTTTCGTTCCCGCCGGTTTAACCACGTTAAAAAAAAAATTGTACTTCTTTGTTTGTTCTCCATCATTTGTGATTATTTTGTAATTTGTTTTTTATTTTACCGGTGAATAAAATATCAATCAAAATATCAATCAATCAATCATATCGAGGGATTTACTGCACTTGCTGTTCCACTATACACCCTCTTCAGCAAGAAGGGTACATTTATCTGGTTACTTGAACATTTATCCTCGTTCAATTTTACTAAAGTTACAGTTATCCAGGAGCCTGTGCTGAGGTATCCCAATAGTGATGATGCTTTTATACTTGATACAGACGCCAGCGATGTTGAGATCGGCGCCGAGCTTGTTCAGATCCAAAATGGCGAGGAGAGAGTAATCTCCTCTGCTGGTGTCTCTGACTCGAGAATAACGCCGGTACTGCACCACCTTATAGCCATAATGAGAGTTACACGGCAGTTTAGGCAGTTTCTTTTGGGACGCCGTTTCAGCGGGCGTACTGACCATACTAGTCTTACACGGTTGCTGCGTTTCAAGTATATTGAGGGACAACTGGCAAGGTGGCTTGAGGAGTTAAGCCAATATGACATCCGCATTGTCCATCGCCCTTGAAAGAACCACCAGAATGCTGACGGGTTGTGCCACATACCGGATGATTTGGACAACTGCGATTGTTATCAAGCAGGCAACCTGGTAGAGATGTTGCCGTGCGGGGGCCTGTGCTCAAAACCAATGGCCAAGATTTGAAGACAAGGTTGATGATGTGATTGCTTTAGCAATCCGACAAATTGCCGGTTCAACAGATTTTGAAATCCAGGATTATGGGGATGCAGTGTGGTTTGGTGACGTACACATTACTTAAGTTTCCCAAATGCAACGTGATGGCGCAGTTTTAAATGTAATTGGCTGGTTGGAGTTTGGAACGGACCTATCACCATAGAAAAATAACCGAACATACCCAGCCTTTATTTATAAACCTTAAGATACTACCATTGGGATATATTAGTTAGTATTCTTTACTTTTATTTAATGTCTCTATCACAAAGTAAATATTCCCAGACGTTTCCCTAGTTATTTTACCAGGCAATCAAATATGCATCGCTATATATCTCATGGCAGTACTTGGAATCTAACACAACCATTTTTTTTAGATCTAGCTTATCATACTACATGATAAAAGTCTCCGATCCTCGGGAATGAAACAAGCTGCCTGTGCAGTTAAAACAATTCCAATCTATATCATAATTTAAATCATTGCTTAAATCGCTTTATATTGACTTTTTAAAATTTAAAATATTTATATTAATAGTAATTTACCTTTCAGTCACCACTCAACAATACATACTTATTACCCTAAGACAAGGTCCCCTCTGGGGCTTTAATCCCGCCAATTCACTTCCTTTCAAAATTATCCCTTGCTTAAAATATTACTAATATTATGATACACAGGCGCTCCCGTTTATTGACATTGCTATATGTATTTAACCATTTCATTGTTTGCGATTTATCTCATTTGTCATGTATAAAAACTGTATATGTAAATAAGTGGCATCAAACCGGCAGGCCTTGATGGTGTATATAAATCAAAGCTAGTGAAATAACTTATGACAAGTAGTCAAATTCTGTACATTTACGTTTTGAAAACGTCTTGCTTTATAAATAATCGATGCCAATATTAATTTCGGTTGGTAACAACTTTCTTGTATGCCCTACTTTAATAGAATACATTTGAGTTTACGTTACATAAATACGCCTTACATACTGTATATTTATTATTCTTTTTAAACCAGGACAGCTTATGTCAAACTGTATTATATTTTATTGATGAATAAACATAAACTCTAGCAGCTGTTATACGCTTTATTCCAAACCGTCAGACTGGTTTCCACCCTAACATGATGCTTTTATGGAGGGAAGTTACACAACCGATTGATAAGATCTTTGGCAGTCCAGGATGCAAGATTCAGCCAGTCCCTCCTGCTGAGTGTGTGAAAGAGCTGAGAGAAGTAGTATTGAATGTTCATCAGCATGTCAGAGAACGCCTGACTGGTAGCATCAATGACAAAAAAGGGATTATGATTGAAATATACGGAAACATCAGTATGCTGTGGGTGACATAGTCTATCACTTGAACTCGGCCTGGCGAGTAGGTGTCAGTGAGAAGCTACAGGCAATTTGAACTGGACCGCTGCTTGTTACAGAGGTAAAAGGACCAGCGGTGTATAAAGTCTGCAACCGGAAGTCCCAGACAGTCGTGCGCCATGACCGATTAAAAAGCTGTGAGGACAGTGATATACCTAATATGGCTACGGCGGAAGTGAAGCCAACTGTTATCAGAGGAGGTTGCGGATTTTTCAAATTCTTTGAGACATCGGGAGCAAACAAATGAGTCCGAATATGAAAATGCGCCATCGAAGGTGCCTTCGAGGGTCCACGCAAGTACTCCAACATCTGAGAAAATGTCCGCAGATATGGGGATGGCGACGAGGTCGGGCCTTCAACCGTCAAGTGAATCTTGCCTTCCTGCGAAAGTTTCAGTGCCATATTATCGGACTCATAGTGGTAGACGGGTTAGAGCTGTAGATTATTTGCTAATTTAGACAAAAAGGGTATTCAACGGTTGTTCATTGCTTAGTCTAGCTACAGGCAAAGATGTAAGGAAGCATTGGCTTTGCTAGTTTCCCCTGGAGTATGGTTTCTTCGTTAGTCTGCACTTCACATCAATTATCATAACCTTTTTCATTGTTTTACGCAGAACCTTTAATCCCTGATTGATTACTTTCGTTCTTGTTGTTCATAGGTCAATTGTCCACCTGCTGCTGCTATTCATGGGAGACTTGAACAATGGCATCCTGTGTTATGATGTGTCCGGTATCGACTCTCTGGACCTGGGATTGTCAACCCAGGCAGTGCTTCCGATCGGTGATGTAGGAACATGTTCTGATAATGAGAGTAGAGGCTATGGTAAAGTCGAATTCAACCACCGAGGGGCAACTAAGAGCAAGGCGGAAGGACAAGAACACCCGGGTTAAAACGAAAGGGAAATAATCGTCTATCTTCCTGTTTGATCTGCTACCGGAAATCCTCGCATATGAGACGACATATCATCAGTTAACATATTCCGTGGTTTTTGGATCCCTTTGCAGCTGTAAAGTTCAGTTGTCACAGTAAGGCCGGTTGCATCTCATACGCGGGACCATGAGCCAAGCGTTCCAATGGGAGATGTTAATACGAACAGAGAAAATTTGTGGGTGTCATGGATGCAGAATTTGGTTTGGAAGATTCTGGGTCATCTGCAACTGACTAACACTGATTCCTTGTTAGAGTTTATAGCATCACGATCTGACCTACATCCAGTGGAGGCTTACATGGATGACAGGAGTCGATATATGTTGACTTTGAAAGCTACATATCTTGGAGAGACCTTGTCAGAGCAGGTTTCGTTCAGTCCACCTTCCTGTTGGACAGTCTTGTTCCACTGTAGAGCTTTGGCTGTATTGATAGTATGTTCCTTCCCAGACTACCGAGATACGGCAGAGCAGTAGGAGTTTGTAAACGTTTGCCTTCATTAAGACGGAGGGATGTGGTGACCCACCAGAGCCACAGGTGCTGGTCTGTGGGCTAAGTGCAGTGTTACACTGAACACTAGTTAGTTGGAGAATTAAAGCTGGACAGTGAGGTAACTACCTTCTAGCCTTCAGCCAGTTCACCAGCTCTTTTCTATCGGTTATTTTGTTATGTGTAATGTTTTAAGTAATAACGTTTGTACAAACTACAGTAACGGCGTCCTACAGCAGTATGTTGCCATCCCTGCGATATTGTCCTTTTATTTAAGTTTTAAGAAGTATAAAACAAATATAAAATACCAATTAGTAGACCCAAAGGAGATGCTCTTCCAAGAGGACGGCGTACTAAAAAAAAGTGTGTACAAAATTAGCTTTTTAGAGGGTGATAATATCTACTTATCCGTCGAATCAAAACAAGAATTTCCAATCGTAAAAAATCGAGACGTTTGCCCTGTATGGACTGTTGGAGAGGACAGGAAAGATACAAGGCATACCAGTGCATGGGATGGCATCCCCTAGCTTACTAATTACAGAGTCAAATATCTATGCAGGAAAGAGCTTAAGATGCTATTGGAATCTATTGAAGATGGTCTGCCATTAACCGTGAAAACGGTTAAGAATTGCCAGCGACTCATCATGGACTGGACTGTTATAGAAATTAATGCAACTCACTTAGAATGTTTGTACATTATGTTTGTATGCTGTCTGTTGAACAATGCTCATAGTTAAAGTGGCGTTTAAAGGGCATCAGCTGAGGGCCTAAGGACCGTGTATGCTACCGGGGCCTTAAATAAGGGGAACTCCGTAACGGAGTGGTATAGAGTGTATTATTCTAGTCCACACATCCCCCTCACCTCTGAGACCACGGGTTCAAAGACTCCCGCGGTCTCTTTGTGAGTTGGTATATGCCAGCAACCAGCGGAAGGTCGTGTGTTTTCTAGGTTCTATATTCCGGTTTAATTGTTTGTTTGGAATTTACAGGAATTAATATACGTGAGTTGTTTGACTGCATTGGGGATCGAATGGTTGTACAAGAAGATTGTAATGGTTTCTGGCCCACATCAATGGCGCATATAACAGCTGTCAGTGGATTCGAAATTTCGATCAAACGATATTTTATTGTGTTCGTACCCTAGATCTGGTAAGTCAAATGAAGTTTCTGAAGTTAATTTTATTTATATTTATTTAACAATGTTAATCACCAAAACAAACACAGTATTTAAATAACTAATAAGGGTCAGAGTAAATGGTCCAATTTTAAAATTACACCAAACCTATGCTATAAACTTTGTAGAACAATTCTATCTTCAAAATCTTAAATTTAATTGTGGGAAAATATTTTCACAGACTATTTCTCTCTGTAGGTTCACTCTGGACCGGGCAGATTCTCTGGATGCTAATAAACAATGACTTAAACCCGGACAATGCTAAACAGACCGATCGCTTACTGGGGAGCATGGGTTGTGATTATTTAGACAAGAAACCTTCTCCCCGTGTGCTGAATACTCGTGTAAAACCTTCCCTTATTGGACCCTTATTGGTTCTTTTTAAAAAAAGAGTTATTTTTAATGAATCTTTAATTTTTTGAAAAAATTAGAAATGGTCTAGCGCCAGATTACCTAAACACATTTAATAATTTGAACCAAATACATCAAGAGACACAAGATCTTCAGTTAAAAATAATCGGTACCTTCCTTCCCACAAAACCCAACTTTTTTAAAAAAAGTTTTAGATACCGAGGAGTAAAAATTTGGAACTCTATCCCATGTGAAATAAAACATGTTACTTCTTTGTCGACTTTTAAAATCAAAATGAATATATTTTTATTAGGAACCGACCTATTTTTAGCCTGGTGAAAAAAAATATGGGATATTCAACTTTGATATTAATAACCTTCTGTATATTTTTATTTATTTATTTTATTTAATATTATTTATTTTTTTATTGTTTCTTCTTAACACACTATTTTACTAGAATCTATAACTGTATGATAATGTATTTTAAATATGGAAGAATTTTATCTAATATTTTTACTTAATTTACATTATACACTTTAAATGATTCTAGGGGTCATAATTGATGTTATTGGTTAATACATGTCTGTACATTTTATATTTGCTCGAATTCCTGGAAGAAAGGTATTTATACCTTTTATCGAGTTTAAATGAAGCCTCTTATCTTATCTTATCTCATCTACCACAGGATTTGTTTGTCAAGAAATCAAAGATTGTTTAAGTTCTTAGAAACTCTAAAGACTTTGTTGTCTCCTATTATCAAATTATAGTTTCACTAATATTTCTTTATTATGATGGGGCGTTTGGCTGGTTTGTGGATCTTTTCTTGAAGAGTTAAGATATGAATAAATATCTAGTCTTGAAGGTAAAATGTGATAATTAATTGATTGGTGTTTAACGCCACATTCCGCGGTATTTCAGCTACGCTGAAGCGTGGACATTTTACTTACAATTTCTATATACCATACATGTTAGTTACTCATAACTCCAATCCTCAGCACCAGATGTTATACATCAAAAAGAAAAATGAAATAAACCAAAAAGGACATAAGTATTAACATTTTTAAATATTTCAAGGAATGAAATATTTTCATTTGAGATGTAAATATTGAACATATATTACGTGTGAAAATATTTCAATAACAACAGTTTTAAAATTAGATTTTGTGATACACACCATCTGATGACAACATTGCCAGCAATGCTGTCAAACAAATCCTTCACACAGGAGAACTGTCGCCTTACAATCAGTATGTGTTTGATGTCGTACAGGCAGTCACAAATTACACACTTTGGAGGATCTTATTTGACAAGAGCCGTCTGTCTAAGGGCAGCACGGTTCAAGCATAGTCATACTGTCTTTACTTAGCACTGGAAGAATATTAATTTTCCAACAGAGCAAAACACTTCACATTTTATAGTTGTGTTAGTGTAGGTAAATTTTATGTTGGAGAACATTGCCGCCATATAAGTGAAATATCCTTTAGTACGGCATTAACCACCAATCAATCTTTGACTAGAAGAAACCATGTAGTGGGGTGACTATGGTCAATACGACATCGTGTTAGAACCACTTGGTCCTTTCGAGAAATTCCATGGGAATAAAAGTTTGGTCCAATGACAGACTGTATTATGGACTTCCTCGTCCCATGCACCCTGCCAAAGTTTAAATATTTATTTGAAAATTTTGGGCTTAAGAACTTTATAATATATTTGTGATTGAGAAATGGGCTTGTTGAGAGCAACTTTCGCTTCCCTGTCTACAACTGTGTTCATAGGGATACCCAGATGACCCAGGTATCCAGCAGAACAAAACTTCTGCTCCACTGACTGCTTTATACTGGGAAATAATCTGCAGGATTGCTGGATGCTTGACCTTAAAGCTATCAATAGCTAAAAGACATGGTGCTTGGAAATACATGAAAGGTCTAGAGCCAGTGAAATAGCCTTGGCTTCAGCAGAGAAAATGGACGAAGCTGAATATAGACGAAGGGAGGCCAGATGCTGCAACCGTACAGCTGTCGCTGCCATCCTATCTTCAGTCTTCGAGCCATCGGTGTAAAAAAAGGTGTGGTTTTCATAACCATCCCTTATCTCACTAAATCTCTGCTGAAAAACAAGCGGACATGTTTCCGACTTCTTTTGATCACGAAGATCAAAAAGAAAATTAGGTCTTGGAAACAACCTAGGCGGAAAAGAAGGAAATGACATAGGTGTGATGTCTTCTAAACTAATTTCAGCATGTACCAGATGTGGTTTAATACGAAGCCCAAATGAAGGCATTTTTGTAGGACTCCGATCAAACCAATCGGCAAATGCTGGATCAAAAATACTGTTGTAGGCAGGGCTACCAGGGTAGGCTTTTAATTTAATAGTGTACTGGAGACCAAGTTTTATCCTTCGATGATATAAGGACGATTCATTTGCTTCGACATAAAGACTCTTGGCAGGCGATGTTCTAAACACTCCTTGGATCAGACCTTGGTTATGAATTGGGTCCAGCATCTGTATATAGATGTTTCGTGCTGAGCCGTAGATTATGGAGCGATAGACCAGTTTGGAGCGTATTAAATAGCGATATAAATTTTAAAGAACCGATCAGTCAGGACCTTAATAATGTCAAGGGCCTTTGTACATCTAACTTTAAGAGCTTTTATGTGGGGGATAAATGATAGCTTACTATCAAATATCAGCCCCTAAAACTTAGTCTCCTTAACTATGTTGATGGGTTTTCCATACATTTTAAGTTCTGGATCGGGATGCCATTTCATTTTTTTTACAGAAATGCATCCCGACGGTCTTGGCTATGGAAAATTTAAACCCATTTTCTGTAGCCCGTTCTCAATTTTATTTAATCTTAGCTGAAGTTGTCTTTCTATATTATTCATGTGTTTTACTCTGTAGCAGATTAAACGGTCATCTACATACAGAGAGCCCCCAACACCCTGGTTGAGGCCTCCAGCTAAACTATTGATCTTAAAACTAAATAATGTTGGTGATAGTATACTACCCTGTGGGACTCCCCTCTCCTGCTCATGAGAACCAGAGACAGTGGAGCCCAATTTAACTTTAAAATGTCTATCTGATTAAAATTGTGAAATAAATATAGGTGACGACCTCTTAGTCCCATATCTGAGGTTTTTTAAAACCCCATGTGACTAGGTTGTGTCATAGGCCTTCACCAGGTCGAAGAAGACCGACACAATGTGTTCATTTTAAATAAAACCATTTCTCATAAATGTCTCGAAACGAACCAAATGGTCCAACGTTGACCGACCTTGTCTAAACCCACACTGGATGTTGGTTAGGAGGTTTTGGTCCTAAACGACCCAGACAAGACGGCCATTATTTAGCCGCCCATAATCTTACAGACGCAGCTGGTAAGATTTATGTGGCGGTAATTCTTCGGATCGGTGTGATCTTTACCCAGCTTAGGAACCGTGATTATAAGGGCCTCCCTCCAGGGTTGAGGTAATTCACCTGAAGTCCGTATATTTTTGTACAGTTCCAAGAGCAGCTCTAGAGCTGAAGGTGGAACATTCTTAAAAAACTTACAGTATACAGCATCAGGGCCACATGCAGAGTCTTTGGCCATATGAAGAGAAGATTTCAATTCCTCGAGGCTAAAGTGTTTGTTGTAATCCTCGATATTTTGAGAGGTCAATTCGGCTTGCTCTTCTCCTTCTTTGTGTTAATCCTCTGAACTTCTGGTGAGTAGTTTGCAGAGGATGAGTTTTCAGTAAAATTGTCGGCAACTTTCTTTACAATATCTGAAGGAGAAGTTAGCAAGCCAGAGCATTCCTTCAGATGCTGTACCTTGGCTTTATTATTTTTGCCTTAAAGTCTTTGAATCATGTTCCAAACCTTACGCGTGTTTTTTACACATCACGTGTGTTTTACACGTGATGCCTGACACAAAGTCACGCTAACACGAACGTCTCTTGGATTTGAGCGTGCATCGAGTTTTAGTTCTAGTGATGCGCACTTTGCTCAAATTATCTGGTAGACAATGTTTATTAAAATGACGCTCAGCCTTTTTACGATTTTTTTTATGGTAATTTTGCAATCATTGTCATACCAGGATTTACTTTTGGACTTCGGGTTCGTCGAGGTTTTAGGAATGGTTTTGCCAGCAGCAGTGAGTATAATATTTGTAAAAGTTTCTATAGGATCATCGGCTGCTAAAATGACCTGCGGGTCGAGCTCGGCCTAGCAAATCTTTTCAAATGTAGGCCAATCTGCGTTGTTAAAGTTCCACCTTGGCATTCTCTCCAACGAATTGAAACAGAGATGCTAAAGGCTAATTGGAAAGTGATCACTGCAACAGAGGTCGTCATGCACTTTCCAAGAAAAATCTGGGAGAAGTGCTGCATCTGTGACAGTAAGATCGATTACTGAGTAGGCCCCATTATCTGGATGTAAATATGGGACAGAACCATCATTAAAGAAACACATTTCCTGTAACATAAAATTCTCTAAAACTTTTCCCTTGTTACTGAGGGAATTGATGTCCCACAAAGGGTTGTGGGCGTTGAAATCCCTTAACAAAATAAAGTAAAATAAAAAATAGGTGCTGGCAGCTGTTATATTAAATAATGGAGTTTAGCAACGGAAATTAAAAAAACTTGAACATAAATAGAACATAAAGTTAAAGTTTTAGCAAATGAAATACGAACAGCCACAGCATGCAACTCCTTGTCAAGAGCTACAGGACTGTGGATAAGGTTAGAGTTGATGAATAGAGGAGCCACCAGTGGCTCTCTCCAGATCATCGGAAAAGGTTCTATAAAGGGCAAAGTGTAACAGGTTTTCAAGTGAGTTTCCTGAAGGCATATCGCTGAAGGGTTGTATGACTGAACTAGCAAACCTAGCTCAGTCCTATTTGCCTTCAGACCTCGACAATTCCATTTGATTACGGAATCCATTAAGAAGAGAGGCGTATTGGAGAGCGAAGTAGATTGTAATCTGTTCTTTTTTGGAGATCTACTCCCTTTTCTTGAAGGTTTGGGGCGCAGAGGCATATGGTGGTCTCTAGGGGAGAGGAGGTCCTGCTGACCCTTCCTCTGCCGCGGGCACATTACGATGGAGGAGGGGAACGATTATCCACCTCCATCCCCTCCAAGGCATCAAAGCGGTTGGTAACTGCAACCATATCTGATTCCAGGGACTTTGATGTAGAAGGTTTCGGTGAAGGAGGGGAAACCCTTCCTTCAGTTTGTACAAAAATTGGCTGTTCAAACTGGAATGTTTTAGCAGCGTCCCTTGTGGCCTTGGATGGTCGAACCTCTGGACCGGATGGTTTTTTGTTTTTTATTTCTTTATTTGATTTTGATGTTTTATTTGTTTTTGCCGGTAAAATTGGTGTGTTATTTCCAGAGGTTTGAGTTGAAACAGCAGATTTATTTTGTTCGGTGGGATCATTAACAGCAGAAGGATGGTCATCTCCAAGTAGCCACGTAAGAAGGGTCTGTGTACAGACAGACAGACACAGACACATTGTTGTTGCATTGGCGTATGTTTAAGATGATCTGGGAGCATCCGAGGCAAGACGACGTGCCTCGGGATAACTAATGTTCTTTTCAGATGTTAAGGTTTTAATTGTTTTTTCTTTAATGAAGTTAAGACAGTCTTTGGAAGAGGACATGTGGGCCTCATTGCAGTTAGAGCATTGTAGTGTTTTCTTGCAGTCAAAGCCCTCTTAGCCTTCTTCCGCACAACGAAAACAAACCAGACTACCTCTACATTGGACCTTACTGTGTTCAAATTTCTGACACTGGAAGCACTTTGTCGGATTGAGGTTTAATAACATTACCATCCTTTTTTGAGGTAAAATGTTTAAATTAGTTATCCCTATGTCTTTGAGCTCAGAGCAGATATTCTCTTCTGAAAGCTCAGAGATCTTTGCCTCAGTCTCGGAGGATACCCTTGCTGCTGTTAAGTGATCCATGTGGTGAGGCAGTAATTAGTGTTTCTAAAATGCTTTTTAAATTGAGTAAGTTTACGGCTTGTTGTTTTCTGGTACATTCCACCAGAATGTCACCAGACCGCATTTTAGTTACATTTTTTAGAATGCCGGCAGTTGATATTAAGGTTTTATATAAAACAAATGGTGAAATTTTGGTTATCAGTTTATCTGGATTTTTTACTGCTTAGTACTATAAATTTTGGTTAATTTTCTTTTTTGTTCAGGTCTATGTCTATAACCTCGGTTTTCTTTTTTATTCCATAAATTGTTTTTTCTCTTTCTCTCTCCATAGTAGGTTTGTTGTGTGTCACCATCCATGTCCCCCACCCACCACGGAGTACCAGAAAGGGCGAAACCTACCCTGTGGGTAGTCAGCAGGGGCAGGTGACGAGGGTTCCATGGATGGTATACTCAAACAGAGAACTAAACTTAAAAATTTCTAATAGTTCTCTACTTGAAGAGTGTTAGTACACCAAGCAGCAAACCTCAACCTAAAAGTTACGATGTTCTCTACTCAATTGACCCATAAGTCCCCGCCTTCTGCATTGATCCATATATCTGAATGAAGTAGACATTTACTTTATATGAATTGTTTGTTTGTTAATAATAATTAACTTTTAACAGTTGTAGTGTTACAAATATTGGATCAATGCAGGGCACGACGCGACCAGCCGATTGATCAGATCCGGCCAATCTGACCGCCCGTCTTCAGGGAATAGTGAGCCAAAGTGACGTATTGGGGCCAGACCATCTTATGGCACCGTAGTGCTAGTCAAACGCCCCTCAGTCACCACTCACCAGGATCTCATTCCCTCCCGTCACGAGATGCAACCCACTGTCAACAGGTTGCCTCTCATTAGGTGCCTCGTACGACGATAGTTTTGGTATAACAAGTAAAAAGAGTTTTATCAAATTTCTTAACCAGAAAATCTGCAGGGAATTATACCTGTAATTTTAACAATTTTTGTGAAATGGTCAACGAGCTACATCGTAAAGAAATATAAAAAAAATGACAACAAATTACCATACGCTTTGTATATGGACTATTCCTTATGATTGTGTCTCATCTTTTCTGACACGGCTTAAAATACTGCCTTGGTAAAAATTCACCGAAGTACATGGTATAGATTAGGAGAAAGAACGGAGATCAGACCTGTGTCTGGATTACCGTCTATCAGGTTAGAAACATGATTAAAATGTGAATGAGTATCACAAATCTGTGGTATTGCCTCTTTAAATAATTTTAGATATACCTTTTCTGTTATTCTGTTATGAAGTTTCTAAATTTTTCTAAGTGCCCTACGGAAGCTGGTTTGACCACACTAAAGAATACGGACGTTAATTGAAATGTGGTTCCACTTGTCCTATTACTGTTGTCTACTACGAAGATCCTTACAAAGGTTAGTTTAATAGCTTTCGGATATTAAGCTTTTTGTGTTGTCATTGTGTTATTACAATTCTGATCTGATGCGAAACGTTTTAAATGATGTGTGTGTTGAGCGGATACACCTCATATATACAGCCTGATTTTTGTATGCATGTTAGATCTTATATGCAGGTTAACAATGGACATGAAATAATGTTCTGACGGCTTCATTGGTATACAATGTGGCTCTTCATCCAATTAAATTTAACTTTGAATAGTAACCTGAATCTTTCTAACATGAAGCATGAAACTAAATTATCTATGTGGTATCTTTAGGATTTCAAGAAAACTGCTAAGCGACTTGGATCTTTCATGTGTGTATCCAGATCAGACGAGTTCTACGATGAATTGGAGAGAGTATGCTCCGTGTAGTTACGGATTCGATCACTGATGCAGAAAGAAAGAGCTGAAAAACTGAGCCTCAATTTAAAACCGATGAGTTACTTCATGTTACAGATAAACTATCAGACATATGGTTTTTCAGTGGAACGTAATCTCGAGTTGTTTTGGTAAATTCTATACATTTCGCGAGATGGTTATAACTATTAATATGGAATTGTTTGCAGAATGTACGGCATATGAAATAAGAAAGCTTTAAAAATATGTATAGACTCGAAAAATGTCCTCGTTTAAGATTCAAAATAGTAACCAGTTCATTTTTATTTTTCGATTTAACATGTATGCATTTGTTTAAATCTTTGTTTTGTTAAAAGTTCTTAGTAACATCCCTTAACATTAACAGCATGTTTCTACACCCCTCCACCTCCACCCCCTCCCTCATAAAATAAGGAACTGTCATCTTTAGCAAACAAAAGTAGCTGATATGAATGTAAACTCAGCAGAGCAGCTACCTTCCAATCATTTCATTTCAAAACGCCGTATCAATCTATCGTGATGAGAGAATGCAAAAAATAAAAGAAAAATACTTGAGTGAAAGACGAAATAGAATGATTGAGTTTGACTTAATATGTTGGTCTTTGGAATATTAACCTTATCTTTTATTCTTAGTTTATTTGTGATGAGTGTAAAACGATCATACCGCTACTGAATTGATAAGTGAAATCATAACATTTATTTGTTGCCGGTATAAAAGGAGATTGGAAAAGGTATCCTACGGTAGCCCAGAATGAGCGTTTTGACAAGGTGATTCAAGAAGAGGTCAGTGAAAGCGGATTTCATTTTCAATATGAATGACCTCAAATCAAATCAAAGTTTTACTTTAAGTCGGGGACTGTTGCTAAAAAGGGTAACACCTAGCCTAAAGGCTACATATGCTGATTATTTCCTAAAATTGACATTTATAAAATTAAAACAGAAAATGAACATAACATTTAAAATTGATAAATTATAGGTGTAATGGTCCAAAACATAATTAAGAATATTGTTATATATATTTTTAATAAATGAAGAGAGAAAATATTCTTTGCCTCCACCGGGATTCGAACCCGCCGCCTTTGGGTAACAGGCCCAACACTCTTAACAATATACACATATAAATATTTGTGTTGCTGTTGTCGTCATATTTAAAATCATAACAAAATATATAATACATATGGGCCTATGTGACAGCAAATAGGAAAACAAGTTTTACAACAGATTCTCGCAGAAGGAAGATGAGCAGCCGTACCAATCTGATAGCAAAGATTTCAACTCCAATACGCTGTCATCATTTTGCATATGTCTTGGAAGATGGTTCAACAATTTAGCCTCCTGATATGAGAAGGGGTTGAAACCGTAGGTTCTACTTTTAAGGCGAGGAAGGTTTATAATATTATTGTCCCTTAAATTATAAACAATATTTTTTCTTTCGAACATATTATGCTGGTATCGCGTAAATGCTCTTAATAACGTTAAATGGTTCCAGAGCCAGACATCGCGTATCACATCTTTTAAGTGCATTCATTTGTTTAGTTGCTTTGGTACAAACGCAGATATGTGATTTTCAAAGTTGAGTTTTGTGTCAAACTTGATACCCAACAGTTTGACATTTTCGTTCATCTAAATATTAATGTTTCCGGGATTAAGTACGTCTTTCCATTATTGTGTACCAAAAAGAATAGTTTGAAACTTGCTGGGATTTGTACAAAGATGGCTTTGTGTAAACTTAGCAATAGCCACATGTGTCTGAGATTTCAATGTGTTTAGTACTAAATCGGCTGATTTTAGAAACAAAGCGTTAGTCTTTACTGAAAGGAAATCATATTGCAGATTCAATGGCCATTGCCATCGATAACCTTTTCAAACTAGAACCATGAAATACAGTGATATAATTGGGTGTTCAGATTGCTTTTACACTGACATTAAAATTCTAAAATACACCCATTTAATCAACAGTAGTATAGAGAGGGCAATGTTAAGCTCCTCTGTACTCAATGAACCCTGTGTTTGCGTTATTATGTATGGTGGTGCAAGTCCTTGCTCCACCATACATAATAAGGAAGGGCTTGTGCGTTATTATGTTTGGAGCCACCGTGATGTTCGTCTGCTAGTCATAGTGACTATGTGGCGCTAGTGTGTGGTGCGCGTGACCTTGGGTGTGAGGATGACATGGTAGATTTTTGCGTGTGGTGTGATGACGTCATAGTGATGACGTCATCACGATCGTCTGTTCGAGCCACAGAGGCGGGATATCGTGATTTTAAGCGTGTGGTGTTGTGTCATGGAGTGCAGCGTGCACTCGGTTGACCTTGAGGGTGCTGAGCTAGGTTCGGCATGTGACGTTATGGATGATGACGTCGTAGTGGGTGGTTAGAACCGGTTTGATCGGATTTTGATATTATAAGCCTTGTTTACAGAGATACATCTTTTAAAACTGATATGTAAATAGATTACTGCATAATAATATTCATTTAAATATGTATTGCTAATACCACCATACATTTTTTCGTTACTCTATTATTATTATTTTGGAATAGAACAAGTTCTCTCGAACTTTATACTACCTAAGCATATCACATAATTAACATCCCTTTAGTTTAGTCGTTTGGTCTTCTTCCTTCTTAAGAAAAAATACATTCAGTCTACGGAAGATTCCTATATACGTATCATGTTTATTTATTTATTGTTTTTTTTTTTAAGTTGTCGTATTACCATGACAGTATAAAAGCAGGTTGTGGTGTATGTATATATTAGTTTACCCCTGGCCATTAACGAGAGCGGACGTTATTTTTGTCGCTATGGCTAAACCCGAGAGTTCGCCGAGTAGCTATGATGTCTACAACACCCAGACCGCGAAAACGACAAATCAAGGCGAAACGAAAAGGTCAACAAGTGCGAACAGCGCCTGTACACAAGCATGTCAACAGCTATGAGCATTTCTCGAAGCTGGTCAAAGGATTAAAGACCAATAAGACACCCGATGAATCAGCCGCAGTCTTTTTCGATACATTTCTGGGGTATCGATAACCACACGCTAGACTACCCACGATACATTGTACCAGTATACTATTACACAAGAATAGAGTAAACATGGGTGTATTTTCGTGTCAAAAGAGGATTGAAAATCCAGAACGGTGTTAACCAATCAGCGAGCAGTATGGGGTTGACCAATCAGCGATCAGCATGTTTTCCGCGCTTTCCGCGCTTTGGTGTATAAAAACAACAGTCTAAGTCAAAATCTCTTCACTCTGCCTCCTGCACTTGAGACCTCTCTACCTTACTAACGACCCACCAGCCTACTCACCAGCCTAACCGCCTACCTGACAATGCCAAAACGAACCATCGACGCCACCATACCACCACCACCCTTGGGGAGTTGAAGAAGAAGAAGAAGCAGCAGCAGCAGCAGCAGCAGAAGACCACCTTAGTGCTGTCAAATAGTAAGCTCATACCAGCAACACAACCTGAACCACCTGCTGTACCAACTCCACCAGCAACACAACCTACACCACAGGCACCAGCTCCACCATCTGCACCCGCTGCACCAGCTGCACCATCTGCACCACCGGCACCGGAGTTAGCTGGACTATCAGTGCCACCCATCAATGAGAGATCGAATAAAACTAACCATCCATCCGGAGGGTTTGACTTTTACGGATATCACCAAGATGGAAGTTCAAAACCACCATACCAACATCACTCGAGACGGCTGGCAAAAGCTCAAACAGGGCATGGGTGTCTTTGCGTTAGAACCACTCACCCCCACCACTCATTTCTATACGGGGGAAGCGGACTTAAAAACCTTGGTGAATGACAGACGTCCACAGTTTGAACTGTCCGGTGATGTACGATTCAGTCAGACCTATTACAAGGAGCACTATTACGCTCACATCAAGCGATGGATGCTTTACCAAGAAGGCGGTAAACTGTATCCCTCACAGATCGGTGTGACACTGAATGAAGAAGCCTGGGAGATACTCACCTCTCCCTACCTCATCGAAGCTGTGGATGGTTATCTTACCACCTATCCACCCACGACGATGTTGATTAATACCGCTGAACCCCCGATACGACCCCTAGACCACACGACCCGTAGCCACCTCCAATTGTTCTGGATGGACTGTTATGAGACACTGCTCACCCCCATTCTACTTAACTTTCGAAAGCAGTACTGCAACACCTGTACTAAGATACCCGAGGCCACCGTGCATACCTGCTTGACTATGGATGTGATGGACTGCCCTGGATTATACCCTTTCTCCCTGAGGAGTTGGAACGTCTCAACGAAAAGCGTGTGATGCTTCGCTTCCTACACCGTATCCACCGAGATGAGGTGAGATCTCTACCCAATGCCAATGTATTTCTCCGCCGCTACGCGGTCAAGCAGGACAGCTTTCTATTTGAACAAACATTCAGTGACTTTTTAGAGCGACAGAGAGCTGCACTTGTTGACTTTACAACCTTTTAAGAGACCTTTGACCACATTTAGGTTAAGTACCATGCCACCGTAAGTCATGGTCAGTTCATTTTTTTCTCTGTTACGTCATGTTCAATAACAAAAATGTCATTTTAAAAAAATCTATTGTTTGTTGTCATATGTCCTTAGTTTTCTTTAATTGTGTTTATCTATGGGTTATGATCGTAGATCAGACTTCATATTTTTTTATAGTTTTTTTTTAGTTCAACCAACTTCCTATTGCGTGATCTACGAGGTATGCTCGTAGATCACACTTTATAGTCGTGATTGACAGGGTGTACTATGACGTTAGATCGTACATCAGACGTCATGGTTTTATTATTTTTTTCACAACAGCTAGTATATAATGGGAGTGTGAGGTGAAGTGTTCAGTTTACACCTTCGAATAAACCTCAATGGTCCCATCTCGTTGCTTTAGTCCAAGACCTATGAGGGTACAAAAGTGTCATGAGGGTACAAAAGTGTCGTGTTGAGTATGTTTGATGATGGTCGGGTGAGTGTTGGACGTTTACTCGTATTGAAACAATTCACCGAAGACGTGTGCGATCAAGCGAATCACCCTGAAGGTATACGTCACTACTACGACCACAACGT
>JAUELC010120801.1:1080-11573 GCA_031471745.1 Cryptochiton stelleri
TAGGTACCCACTTTTTCTTTCATGAATTGTTTTATGTTATGATTTATCGAGCTCTTGGGTCCCTACAGTTTTGCAAAGTTTCCAAATGGAACTGGAAACACCCGCCGACCAGCCGCTTAGTGCTTTGTCAAATTAAATATAGTGTTTACAGTGCAACGGCATGCTTTAAATGTTGACACCTCGTGCTCCCAAGTCGATGCGACACACATAGCTGCTTGTCCGCTAGGTGTCGCTTAGGATCCTGTTAAAACAAATTGAATACATGTTTAATAATTTACACATTATGTAATAGTTAATGGCTTTATCGTTAAGGGAACAACTGATTTGAATAATCAATCTAGTCATATTATATCATGATTGTTTTTATTCTCGTATTTTAGCCCATTACAAGGTCTTGACGACTTGTTGTATTAATGACAAAGTGTTTTTTACGCTGTACTTATCTCAAATAACGGCGCAGTAGCCCTGTAGTGGAAACAAATTCACAGCCATTGGTACCAATCTGTAACAATAACATCATGCATTACAAGCAGAGAACAGGCATGGGGAGTGTTGTTCACGACATCACAACAAAGCTGGTTCATGATGCCACTCAAAAAAAATCTTACCGAGTCCCGATGTTAAACATTATTCCTCTCCGTGTTAGACTTACCACCAGATTGCTGGTTAATGAAAACGACAAAACTCTCTTTTTTTGGTTCATCGGCAAGACAAAGTTCGCGGCCCAGCAAAGTTATAATTATGTGTGATGTGGAAGACATGACACTTTTATTCAACGCAGTATGGGAGATATTTAACATCACAGCTTCAACAGACAGTCAAGAATAAGCATTGGACTCGTTGCTTGAACAGTAGGTGTCTTTATCGGTTGTTTACCATGAAAAGTGGTACTTAATTGGTATATGTTTGTAGCTAGCTTGCCTTAAGTTTCTTAACACCGACACATGGTAAGCGTGGCAAGGCTGGTTACAAAGTAAGTGGCGACATCAGTCTTTCGCCAGGAAGAGGCTCAGCAAGATGGTTCGAGCCGAAAAGGATCTATCATGAATAACTCATTAGCAGCACGTGTAAAGGAATTCCGGTGCTAACTCCTGTTGAATATGTGCACTGTATATCCAGAAGGCATACACGTCTACATTTTTGTTTAATAAGATAATTGGATATGTACAAGTATACAACACAATAGTAGTTTAATTGAGGAAATACATATTTGTTTAAATTGCAAAGGAATACTCATTTTGTGACGTTAGAATGTGATAAAATAACCTTAACATAATTGTTTGTTTGCATGACATCATCATCGATTGTAATTCCATGTTAATCCGGTTCTAGAGTGAATTCGAAAACTCTAATTCTGGCCGTTTTTATTTTGTTTAAAACGTCATTTAGTAGCACTTGTAGCAATGGCAGCCACCAAAATCACTGATGCCTCCCGAAGATGTCTTGCGAAGCTGTTCATACAAACAGGTTAAGAAATGCTTTACGAATGGCTTCCGCCTGTTGAAATCTGGCATAAATTATGCCAGTGCAACTGTTTAAGTAGCTTCCAACTCGGCATATTCCAAAGAAGCGCCACGCTTTCTTTAAAGAGATAATAATATATGGCAAACAGGAATAAAGTTGTTTGTATGGTTTGAATAAGGAGATTATTACGATTTCCATCATCGCGTCACTGATGTCAAATTACACAAGGAAGGTATTAAGCAAATATGACGCATATAATGTACCCAAGTATATCCTGAAACTAATAGTTAATGAGCTGACCAAAAAAACCCACCTTATCTTTAACAATAAATTGGAGATCTGAGTCTTGAGTATAACTAGAATTGGAATAATTAAAATTTCCATAAAATTCATTCTTATGTCATTGATTTTTAATTGGTACATATTATTCTATTTCTTACATAATAACGAAGATACATGTATGTGTTTGTTCCCATCATTATTAGTGTCAGCATGTTGTATAAAGAAAACAACAACGACACAATTAACAATACACCCAAAAAATAAAAGACAACAACAAAACAAACTCCTAGTACTTCGTAAAAGCACTGTGCGTTTTAACACAATATATGATTGCATGTGCTATATAAGTAAGCGTGTATGATTACTTTCATGGCCGCCTGTAATGTTTGTCTTATGCAGAATTTAGCCGTACCCATTCGTTCATCGACAAACTAAATCAAGCACAAATTACTTGATAGGTTTTGACAGATCGACATGAGGCTAGTTAATGATCATTTGTATGTTGTCTGTATTTTTATACGGGCCCCCTTCAATGTACCTTAAAGGTTCGAGGCCGATCAGAAGTATACAAGGGAAGTGATCCGGTGTCTGCGAAGATCTTTGGTTGTTTTAACAAGGAATCTTGGTTTTCCGCCAAATACCTGCAATGCATATTCGGCATACACAGATGAAATATGCTTTCAAAAGAGATGTGTCATACAGCGGGTGGTATTTTAAACAGACAGAAAAATCCTGTCTTTATTTCAGTACCAACAAAACATATTTCAAGGTTTAATGGCGACGCTAAATGTAGCTACGGTCTGACTGTACTCTGGTATTTTACACAGTGACCGCTTACAATGCGCCGCTTAGGCCATTCGTGGTTTACTTCGCGTAGCTTCGGTTTTACGATGGAGATATCCGATTCACAGCTTGAGTGTTTCTACGCGGCAGTTTTTCGTCCTGAGGAATCAAAGGTTTTCAGCCAGCTTCAGGGATACGAACATACCTTAGAGACGAACAATAAGTTTCATCCGGTGCTACGTAAAAAACAGCATGACTACACTTGGACCATGCTGCCCTTAGCCAGATGACCCAGAATGTTGTTGTTGCTTTTTAATAATAATGTTATATAAAAGGCAGACTATAACACATTGCAAACTTTATTTAAATTATGAACAGAAAAGTAATCACTGCATTCCATGTATGTGTACCACACTATTCCAATGGATGTATGTGGGGTCCGCATGCAATTGAATGATGTACGCCATAGCATGTATTGCGTGTGTTAATATTACCAATATAAATGTAAAAAACAAGAAACAATAAACGTAACATAATTACGATGCGGACTTAACCAAGAACGAGACGGGATCATGAATTCAAGTTCTACATCATACGGTTAATATTGGTCATACTGGAATACTAGTCCTTGGATCCTTACTTTTTCCAGGACAAATTTGACAAGACACAGATTGAATGACAGTATTGTTGCACGAAGATTCCATGCATCACCACGCTATTTGTTTTTCATGTAGCAATACTATTTTGCGCTCTTGTACGCTATTTTGCTTGCTTTGTAAAAACATGTGTACAACGCAAGGGAAAATGAAAATGAATCTTTTAAAAATGTTTTTGCCAGAAGGCACACTGAATGGCCATATTTAGAAGGTAATGCTCGCTGGACGGTAGTTTAAAGTCTTATTCAATTGTTTTCGAAGCCCAGAGCGTTGTGTGGAAAAAGGCTTGAATTGTAACAAATAGATGCAAAACACTAAACAAATCACTGGATATTTTTTCTCTGGATGGAATTTGGAATCGATAAAATGATTATGTTGTATCGTGTGCCATACTAACAAAAAATGATTGCAAGTTTTGTTGAATGTATTCCACTGCACATGTGATGGGACAAATCCTGTATAAAATGTTTAGTTTTAACAGCTAATAGTAGTGCAAGAGAGCACTCCACGACAGTGAACACAATCAATTACTCTAAGATCACCCCATGTGTAAAATAACGACTGCTTATCTTTCCCCTAAAATTGTTTAACACATTAGAATAGGCACGTTTAACACGAATTTCCACTTAGAGCTACTACAGCTGTATTGTGAGTGAAAACATGAGATGGTAATATTTTACCAGTTTCAGAGAGGAACATAGATTACAGGTTTGTGTTTAGTGGTGTTTGTCATAAAACTTGTGATAATGACAGTTGAAGCAGCTGTTGCCATGCTATAAGTACAAACGATGTCCCAACGATGTCCTGTGTCATACGATGGATCTCACTTAAGACGAGAGTGGTATCCATGGAATCACACAGATTCGAATTAAATAAGCTTTTAAAAAGCAAACAAAATATCAGAGATAATTTAATTGTTCTTCATGCAGGGACAACCAACTCTTGGACATCCAGTTATTTTCGTTTATCTAAAGTCAGCAATGTTTATTATGTTTTGAAAGCTCTCATTTTGCTTCCATTTTATTATTTGTATTTGACTATACATTTTCGTGTACAATTTGACTTACAGTGCGATTTGATTCGCGCAGGGAAATAGTTACACGTATTTTTATTTACATGTCTAAGTTGCACAATATAACAGATAAATCTAGTCCACACTCACGTCACTGTAAAACTATCCACGTTACGAAACTTAAACTACAATTAACTCAAGAGTAAACCCGATGAAAACATTAGACGGATAGGTTAGATATACTTATTTAATGGAACATGTATTAATGGTTGTTAAAGTTCCTACTTACTATATAAGCCCATGTCCATAAAATACAAGGGGTTAGTAGATTATTAAGTGTGTATAATGAATTAAGCAATTGACGATTAGTAAAATGTAAAGTTAGAGGCTTGATATCTATATCAACATTGGGAAAAAAATTTAGAATATTTAACAATGGAATGAACGCAATTGCTGACTATATTATTAAACTATATATCTGGCGAGTCGGTTTATAAACACAGCTTATATAAGAGCTGATTTAATTTTGTCATTGAGATCTTAATTATGCATTATTCCGTGTCCTTTGTACCGTTGATATTCTGTTCTGGACCGCAAACATTATAAATGGTTTGGTATGGTGGCCGGATAGTGCCATCCTGGCTATTTCTGTTCGAGAAACTGCCTACTTAGCAATATGCAGATGATTATATCCGCTCTCCATGGTACGATGTTCCCTTGTGTAAAACCGTATTAAACACAATGAATTGTAACAATTAAAATTAATGTCAACATTACTAAACTAATTTACTGAGATCATAAAAGCACGACAAAATTTGGTTTATTTTAAGACGAACTATTTAAAGAGCATAAACTACGAACTTATAACATAAAGAATGAATTTGTATTAAATGGCATTCGATAGAAATTAGATAGGTTTAATAATGTATTAAAACGAAAATATGTCTTGTCTGTATTATTCCCTCGCAAAGTTGTTGAGGGAGGGGGATATACGATTCGTACCTACGCACGTACTTAAGTATGTCCGCGTGCTTGAACGAAGAGTATGTCATCACTCTGGCAGCGGCATGTATGGCTGAATTGTAACGAACCTTTTCACACATTTTTATCATGGAAATATTTTGAATAAGTCCTCAGTTCAAGATCGTGGATTCAAGATCGATACCACTATGGTTATTTTTAGAAAAAGCTGGTCTCACTCTAGCAGCTTTATTTTTGAGTGATAAAATGGACGTGTTTAATATGAAAATCTCTTTAAACGGTGCGAATCCAAAGGTCACGAAGAATACCATATCGGAACATCCTATCGTCGCCGTAAACAATACATTGAAGGTTCATCGTCGCAATAATACGAACCAGAATCTAGTCTCGCGTGAACCAGACCCTTCGATGTTAACTTGCGACTCGCTACAAGCGTCTGGTCACACAACATGCACAATTTTGCCAAAAAAAAAATCATGGCCGCCACCGTATCGGGCTATCGTTGATCTGGTGTTCTGATAAGCTCTTTTTTATATTTCAAAATTAAAATCTAATGCAAAATCTATCTGTTTAAATACAAATTAATTTATTTTACATTTATTTGTTGAATCTGAAACATTTTATTTTTAGCCAGTCCACACGTTACTACCTCCGAGGTTATAACACGTGTTCTTACGCCACGGTCTAAATTATGTTTCAGACTTAACAAATAAATATAAAATTAATTAATTTGCATTTAAACAGATAGGTTTTGGATTCGATTTAAAGTTAGACATATTGTTTTAAAAAGAGCTTATGGGAACACCAGATCAACGATAGCCAGGTACTGTGGCGGCCATGGATTTTTTTGCAAAAGTTTGTGTGTTTTGTGACCAGACCCTTGTAGCGGGTCTGAAGTTAACGCCGAAGGGTCTGGTTTACGCGAGACTACATAAACTTGTGTAATGTTAACCGCCGGAAATATTTTACGCATGCGCAAAAATTGAACAAAAGCACTTCGCGGATTCACCCAAAAAACTCATAAAACCCACTTCTTTTCTTACGTCAAATCGCATCTAAATATAACGCTGTTGCTTTCTGTCATCTACACGTGGTTCGAAATAAAAACAGTGGACTGTGGGTGTAATTTAATTAGAATGTATATCCTATGACATCTGCCCTGAAAGTGTCAACATGGTTTGCAATAAATAAAGGCAGAATAGCCTGACGAGAGGGAACAGAACTCGTCAGTCTAAAGACAGCACTGCTCTATTACGAGTTATCTCCCGTTCCCAAAATGACCTGCCCAACGTTAGAAGTTAGTTAAGGTACGGAAATGGCCGAAGATGGTCGACATGGAAGACTTCGTCATTATGGCTATATTAGAATAAACCCCTCATAATACTAGAAGTTGTTTTTTAGGGTTGAGTTAAATGAAACTTCAATCACATATTTTTGTGAAAATGTCGTACAAGTTCAAATGTCATGGTCGTGGGGAAAAGATCAAAGCCATTATGGCTGTTTTTAGAAAAAGCATGTCTAACAGCTTTATGCATGGATGGGCTTTGATCAAATTTCACACACATGTCTGTTATAGGAATGTCTTAAACAATTTCGAATTTCATGGTTGTGGAACCAAGATCATGACGGCTATTTTTAGAAGGGAATTGTCATCACTCTAACAGCTTTTTTTAAGGATTTAAATAAAACTTCACCTATGTTTATTGTGAAAATGTCTTGAACAAATCAGAATATCACGGCTGTGGGGTCAAGGGCAAGGTCATTACGAATATTGCGAACAAGTTTGTCACAGTTTAGAGAAGGCAAGTAGGGTGATAGGCCATACTGCAAGGGAATTCGTATAAGTATTGATCCCTTGTTTATTATCGTCATTATCAGTTGATGGTTTATGGTTGATGGGATATTATTTTATTTATCAAGTATAACATACGGGAGCAAGTACAA
The DNA here is from genome assembly GCA_031471745.1 of Cryptochiton stelleri. NCBI lineage: Eukaryota > Metazoa > Mollusca > Polyplacophora > Chitonida > Mopaliidae > Cryptochiton > Cryptochiton stelleri. The sequence goes on from JAUELC010120801.1 coordinate 8,203, forward strand.
TTAATAGGCTTCAACAGAACAAACTTGAATGTAACAAATTTAAACTTAATTATAAACCAAATACCCGGCTCTCTCGTAATGTTCTGCTGGAAACATGGCGGCATGTATTACATACAATTCCGAACGCGTCATATTCCCCAATAATACATTTCTGTAAAAAAGCCTTAATGTAAGAAATGTATTCTGCTGACAAGAGAGGGTAAACGTAAGTCGTTACAGAGTTTCGGATAAGTTTCGCTCCTGCACAAATAATCAAACTTATAGCACATACACTTAAAAACGCGTTCTAGTTTACTGTATGCTTTGCTGCCATTGATCCCAAATAAAGTGGCAGCCCACATGTCTTTTAAATAAAGACAATAAAGTTTCAACGTAATATAACTTTTCCCGGTTCCTTTGAATAAATCCTAGACATTTTACAGCCTTACTCACGATATAATTCATTTGCGCATTGAAGTTAAGATCTGAAATATTGTTACTCAAAGGTCTTTTAAACAGATTTGTCGATCAATGACAGTATCAGGTATTTCACATGGGTAAGTTATTTTGGGTTTTGTATTGAATGAAATCATAATGCATTTGTCTTGGTTGAGTCTTCAAGTTTCACGCAAGTCGGATAGAGAACACATGTTGTCTTGTAGACGTGTACAATCTTCTTCAGAATGTACAGTGCAGTACAGTTTAGCATAGCCTGCGACAAGTGAACAGTTTGAGTTAGAACACGCTCTTAAGAGGTCATTTACGTATAGTTTGAAGAGAAGCGGACCCAAAATCGAACCATGAGTCACCCCTAGGGCCACCTAAATGCATATTTATACCTATTTGAAATCCATTAAACCATTTTGTATAGTAAACACAAATCTAGCATTCAACATATTGACAGGGATTCATAATAGACATAAATGTGGTTGTGTTGCTTTGTTTTAGGTTTAGTGTATTTAATTATCATTTTTTGTTCACGACACTTCATCTCACAGGGAAAAACTTAGTTGTCCAATGAGTCATTAATTTTCTTTCAAATGCATTCATGTTAAAAATGTTTTGAGGTTATTCGGTACTTAACGTATCCCCAGAGTTAGTCAGGGATAAATTGCAGACAAGTTACACAAATAGTTACCTTGTTTAATTAACAAGATTTAATAAAAGTATGTTATTTAATCTAATTGCCCAGAACATTGGCTTGCAAAACATTGGGGATAAGATCAATCGAAAGAAGTGTATGTGCAAGTCGCTTGAGGAACAAAGCACTGATTATCCCTGACATCAGACAAATGAAACGTGTCTCGGCAATATTATTCAACACTAGAGTATCTTCAAACTCTGAACTATCAAGATACAAGCCTACCTGCGCCACGACAGCTCTATTGCAATAAGTGTATCATGATAAAGTTACAGTACAGACTAGAATTAACTTAACGTCTGGCCGCACCTAAAACGCACCGAAAACGCGCCGATTTCTGACGCAGCAAATAATTTAGGCGCCGGTTAGCTCAACTCACATTCTCTGTCGCTCCTGTTAAAGACAGACGCGATCGTGAAACTAGGAACACTATACTCGCCTACTTTACAAGGACGCGTGTACCGAAAAAATCAGATCTTCCGATTGTTTGTTCGATCGTGTCGAGCATGACATGAGCCAAACATTAAAGGACTTCCTAAACCGCGTCAAAAATATCTGTCGACGCGTATGAAATAAAATGTGGCGCGCCACGCTTGAGAGTGTACTTTCGTCACGCGTTTGCAAAAAAACGTAAAGATGTGATTTTGTTTTTATTTCAACGCGACTGACACGCTTTAGAGCGCGGGCTGGCGGGATTTGTGCCTCCTCTTAATCGAGTTTCTGTTGTTGTTCCAGTCGCGTTAAAGGTTAAGTTAGTTCTAGTCTGTACTGTATTTGTTTGTCATGTACTTGTGCTGAATGTCGCCATTATTTGTTGCCAGTGGCGTCGATGATGGTTTCCTCATCCATTTGGCTGACACGTCCGCACGAGTGAAATAACGCCAAGAACGTCGTAAAAACCCAAGCAACAAACACACAAAATTATTGATATAGTGCTTGGATATACGCGAATCAACTTCTTGGTTTTTAACGTTATGACATGACTAATGCAAACCTTTTACAAATAAAATCCGGTGACAAGGTCGACATCCGTTTCCGTTTCGGTTGTCACCTTACACAGACAAGACAAACTCCTTTAAACATCAGCTTTGTGGGGATGTATTCTGGTATTTGTTGTTATCTCGTGGGATCATGTACCACATGGAGTCAAAGGCTGACTCGTTTTCTTGTTGTTGTTGTTGTTGTGAACACTTCGGTGAAAATATTATTTCTCAACAGTCTTCAAAATTACATTCTTTGTTGTTTCGTTTGGCTTTTGGGTTTTTTTTTTTTTTTACCGGTGGCGACCACTTACGCGAAAGTTATTATTAGCAAATGATTTTAATAATAACACCTCTAGGAGTCATGCACCAGTAGATAAACCGGTTAACCCTATTTATTAAATTATACTTAGACCCGCCGGGATTTTACCAGATTGTGTTTTTACGGCTTTCGAATTAAATGCTTGTCTTTTACGCAGATATATAACGACCTCGCTGATCTGACATTGTTATTGTTTTTCCACTTCTATGGGGTTTGTAGACATCCGACACCAGCGTGTTAAATTAACCGTATGTAACCACCTCGTCACCCAGAGTCTCTGTGAAGCCGTTAGATTTATTTACTCGAATTCTCATAACTCTGCAAACATAATATACCTATATATATATTGAGTCCTGTTTATTCACACATCTGTTCCTATGTTATGCACTTTTCATGTAGCTCTATATCGAGTAAGCTGAACATAGTACAGTAAGGTTGCTACTCTAAATATTGATTGATTGATTGATTGATTGATTGATTGCTGTTTAATGCAATACTCAAGGCTATTTAGGGACTGTATCCATATATCGGTCGTTTGCTGATCGGTGTTTTTTTGTCAAACGACCGATGCAACAAACGATAGGTGAAGTGATAGTTTTGTATTGTGCACCCAAGCGAGGCGTTCCGAGAGCGTTTCCCCCTGCTGTGATTTACAGGTACAGGGAGGTTAGCTTAACCTCTGGCGCCAGCGAGCAGAAAGGGTCGAGCCTTTGGTAATAAAAGACCAGTCATCGAAGCGGTACTGCATAGCGCGACTGTCAAATCGCAAATATGTATAAAAGTACCACATCAATTTTCCGTTATAAATGAGATGACAACAAATCAAATGTGATGCAATAACACGACGAATATATAATCAATTTCGCACCCCAAGTAGGACAGAATATAGTTCTAGTTATTCTTGTTGTTTTGCGGGTACTTGGTTTGAGAGGAGAATTATTCTGACAAA
>JAUELC010120911.1:0-11328 GCA_031471745.1 Cryptochiton stelleri
CCCCCCCCCCCCCCCCCCCCCCACGGTCCGCAATTATTATTTCTATCCCATTACACTAAGATATGACCGCTGTCTAAATTACAGAGATTCTGTTTTCAGATGTAAAGGAGTGTGAAGAAGGTCGAAGTAATTGCGCGCACAACTGTTTAGACTCTGTTGGCTCATATAGATGTGCATGCTTCCAAGGGTATTCTTTAAATCCAAATGGACATACATGTGATTTAATAGGTAAGGTCCAATCTTTAATCACCAACGTGTTTAAGTAAATTATTTTTATCGATGTACTTCTACCGAGCTGTGCATTGGAACTGCATCTTCTACAGGATAAAATAGCAGAATAGTACTGAAGTATATCATGCCAATTTATACCATATAACGTTTGTATTTTACACAGCCCCAATTCCCCAATGTGCTATTTTGGGATGTAATCAGGCCTGTAGAAATGTAAGTGGCGTTCCTACTTGTTTCTGCAATCTTGGATGGACACTATCTTCAGACGGAAGCACCTGTGTAGGTAAGTAGAAAACTTTAACAGATCAAATTAAGTTTGTTTCTTATTTCCTTTGTATGATTGTTGTTGTGTTGAATATGCGCGGTGCATTATATTAAGTATTGTTATTAAAAGAGTTATAAATATAAGTTTATCTCAAATCAATTCATGGGTGTTATACAGAAAATATCAATTTCCTGAATGTGATGAGATTATTTGTATAATGAATTGTGCTCAAAGGGATATAATTGATATTTATTTACAGATATCGACGAATGCAACGATTCGAGTTACAGGGGATGTGGTGGTCTAGGAACATGTCAAAACACACAGGGCAGCTACACATGTTTATGTCCAATCGGAACTGCTATCTACAATGACTACCTGACTTGTGAAGGTAAATTGCCTAAAACGTGTGTATTTTTACTACAACTGTACGTAGTATATTTTAATTGGGTTTGTTATTACTGCTTTTATTGATTTGTTAAAAAAAGAGAATCGACATAATTCTGAACATGTACCACTGAATTTATTCACGATTGGTGATCTGCTGGCTCACTGTAACGTGAGTATTCTGAATACGGAGCTAAATTTAAATATAAGCAAGTTTTGACCTATTTAGAGGCGTAAAAAGTGGGAACAGTATGGGAGTAAAACAACTTGAGTAGCGGGACAGTGGGTCGGGATCAACTGTCGTAAGAAAATAGGCGATGATCCAGGGGCAGCTATTGGTCCGCTATCTCTCAGCTATATTGGGCAATACAAACTTTAGATACAGTATCATATTGAGATGGTTCTGGTTCCATAACAAACTTCAGTAATGGGGGAGGATGTCAACTATCCCAACAAAATAGGACGTGGGTGCGAAAGCGCAGAGAAACGAAAAATGTCAGCTATTTTGGCCAAGTATATATTTATTATCATCATAAGATGGTCCTGATTATTCATAACCGACCGTATATCGTATGTTGTTATTTTAGTATGTGGAGGAAATACCTGGGGTGATAACTGCGCTCGGAATTGTAATTGTGGAACTGGAGCCCTCACTTGTAACAATCAACTTGGCTGTATATGTGAACAAGGATGGACAGGTCCTTATTGTGATCTCGACATTAATGAATGTGCGGTTGGTTCACACGACTGCGTAGAAGGAGAAACTTGTGCTAATTTGCCAGGATCATACCAATGTATATGTAACTCAGGACGATACCACACACAGAGATGTCCACGTGAGTATCACTAGTTCCGTTGGTTGCCGATTGTTTGTTTGACTGATTAACAACACGGGTATTCTGATGGATCATTATGAATATACCACTGTTAATTAAAAGGAATGACTGCAATTTGTTTCACATTCATCTGAGTACGAACGTGAAAACCGGGGTGCACACTGTGGGTCTATGAATCCGCGTAGCGATTGATACAAACGTGTGCACCTCGGTTTTACGTTCTTCCTCCGATGAACGCAAACAAAATTGCAGTTAATTTTGTATCTAATCGGGATAGTTTTATAATTAGATCATTGCATTCAGCGTGGATACACAGTAAGTTAATAATTGCAATATAATTGTTTCTTTGCTAGAGATAGATATAAACCTCTAACATATAATAACACAACTTTATATATTATAATTTATGTAACGTAATGTGTGGTATTTTGAGACTGTATATTTTCCTTCCATTGGTAATTGATGAAGATAATACTGAATTTAAGAATGATCAAATTTAGTCAAACGTCATTGTACCCATACTTAATAATTCGTACATGTTTATATTCTTTTCAGCGATTGAAGATAACTCGGGTAAGTTGAACTTTGCACACCATCTTCATTTATTAAAATTAACCTGAGTTTTAAATGTAGTCATACAGGCGCCCAGAATTAAAAGTTAAAGTAAGAAGCTGTTCGTTAATACAGACCCATCTTTGTAGGTTAAGTCAGAATATTTAAATGAGAATGTGTCAATCAGCTATCAACTATCTGGGTCAAGAATTCCGCGGCTTCGTATATGCTATGTATCCTTTGAATACTTTTTATATCAACAATCCTGTTTGAGTTGAAAAACAAACTTTAATACTTTGTTAACTCGTGGCAATCATAATTTATTGATAAAACATAATTTTGGGCGCCCGTTCAATTTTAAATGTTAACTTTAAACATGATAATAAACAATCAATTTTTATTATGTCTAACGTAGAAACGAGCAGAAATACACTGTTCATATATTTACTTCGCTCCCTATCATTAATCTATATCAGATATTTATTCGTTTACAAAACTAGATATGATCCGAATTATCATGTATTTATCTAATTCCCCCACCTAAAATTTCATCCGCATCATATCATGATACTGGATTGAAGACGCCTCACACATGTTCTTAAGTATTATGTTAAAGAGTATACTTCCATTATACACATCTTCCAGCTCCATTGCTGTCTTTTGGTGTAGACGAAGGGGATACAGCATTATCCACGACGACAAGCCCATCTTCAAACAGACTGCCCTTAGCATGTCACATTCCTGTTTTTGGAAATAGGCATAGTTATATACAGGTAAGTTTAATTGAAAAGGGTTGTACATGAATTATACATTTACTTGCACTTCTGTACTGATCGACACATATTGCGGTGCGCGATAAAATATGTTCAATGATCTATTTTCACAAGAAAAAACAATTGATTTGTGTTTTTTATTGAATGTAGCTGAAGCATAATGAAACGTTAACTGAGATTAGCGGGAGTAACCCAATGCTTAACAAATTTAGGTGCATATGTGGTTTTAGTTATCAAAGAAAAGCAGTCATCGTGGATCTTAACAAATCTCTCGGAGAAAGCATTTAGTTCCGAGTCAACATCAATTCGACCTGTAAGAATTGCTTTTCAATTTTCAATGGATTGAGATAGCCAGTTTTTCAATTTTCAATTTTGTGTATAAAAGATTCCTTTTCAGTAGAAGTGTACTCTCTAAAGTTTAGTTTTGAGTCCGATAAGTTTTTAGTTGGTTGGGAGATTTAAGGGTATTGAATATGGGGAAATGGTCGGTAATGTCAATTAGTAGAATGCCAGAAAGAAGGTTACTATCGTAGACATTTGTGAAGATATTGTCAATTATAGTGGCTGAGCTTGAGTTGACCCTGGTTGGTTTGGTTATAAGGGGAAACAAACAATAGGATTTCATAGTTTCTAGAAAGGTTTTTGAGGGAGGATACTGTTCCGTCTTAAAGAGGTCAATAATTAAAATCTCCCTATAAGATATGAGTCATTTAACCGCGTTTCAACAAAGACACACTCATAACAAGAATCATCAATTTGACTCAAGTCTTTTCGTAAGAAAGAAGAATTGAAGATATCGTTAATCGATAACTCTACCGCCCTTGCGTTTGAATCTGGAGAGTGAGAATGTTAAATACCCAGGGAGATCAAACAAGGGGTCAGTGGATTGAGATAGCCAACTTTAAAAAACCTAAAATAGAGAATGTGTGTTTTAAAACATAAATGAAAGTTGAGCTTTCAGTAAAGTGTTTGTTCAGACTTCTGGTATTTAGATGGAGTAGAGATGTGTGGTCATTTGTTTTGGAGTCTGGGAGGAGTGAAGTAGAATTAAAAGAAGAAATAATAGACAATTTGATTGGAGTTTGTCAATGTCATTCCAGTGTGATATTACATATTCGTTGTCATCGATACTTGCATGAGTGTGATCTATGTCATTAATATGAATAGGATTAAAACACATGTTTTCTAAGATTTCATGAGAGAATTTATGAGACAATAAAGATGGTGTAGAAATAAGATCAGGTATGGTTGTTTCATCTGAGAATGACAAGAATAGGTCTGAACTAGGGAATGGAACTGTGCAAATTAAATCATTCATTTTACTGTACAATGTCAGCACAATCCTTATTTTCAACTGCCACATAAAGGTAATATAAAAAAAATCATAGAAGCAAAAGATGTACTAAAATTTAAAAACATATTTACAAATATACAATTAAACATAAATACAAAGTTTGATATCATAGCTATGCAAACTGTTGTATGCAAAGGCTCTACATAAGGTATAGACAAATATAGAACATTACTTCTAAGTAAGATCTATGAAATGTGTAGTGATGCATCATGTCTGCCGATCTATATGATGGAGACACTTCACTAGTATTTAATTTAAACATATGTCAAATATATAAGTTCAACGTATAAGTGAGCATCAAATACAATAAAGTCCAGAAGAAGACAAACCATTTGTATAGCAAAGCATCAATTACCAATTTCAATTACCAATTATCAATTTATCCAAATACAACTGTAAATTAATCCAATTTGATAAAAACCCATAATCTAGGAAATATATATAATAAATAGCAACATTTTTTTAGTTCAGATGTTTGTTTACAGTTATAATTTTATATAGCATTCTGTTTGATTGATAAATTCATTATAGTGATTCGAATCTAGAGTGAAATATAAAGAGTTAACACTTTGAAAGAAAATATACGTAAAAACCTCATTTAACATATATTGTTGATTTGTTCTTTTATTTTTAAAGAAAGAGCATATATACATATAGTGATATTAAGGTGAAGAGAGTAAACACTGTACGTGAAAATTAGTCCTATATATCCATACATGATATATCTATACACATGTAAACATATAAAAAAAAACAAATAAATAGTAAATAGATTTATATTCCGATGTTTCTTTTAAATTTACAACTTTATATAACATTCGGTGTCATTGGGAATAAATTATAGTGGTTGGTATTTGCTGTGAAATATAACGAGTTTACAAGTTGAAGGGAAAATATGAATATAAAATTTTCACCATTAATCTATCATTGTAAAGATATTTCAACAGTGTAAACATAGATAAAGTGTTTTAGTATAAATGAAGCAAATACAGTATGTGAGAATGTATTCCGAAATGCCACTATGTATTAGATTTTATTTTCTTTAAACAATAAGAAAATATATATTTTGTCGATCATTGTTTACGTTCAAAGTTATCTCCCTTGACCACTGTCGCAACCAGGACAACGCTGTCACACTCCAGTGATGCACAAAAAGCGCTGCCAAAAGTGATGTTACCGATATTTTAATATTGTTAAAATGCAGCGACCATGGAGCTGATATGTTTTAAGCTATGTTCGTGTCAACCAATAATCTTTTTCCACTGTAAATTTTATTAAATTCACAAAGAAAAGTTTGAAGCGAGGGCGGACATGTTTGTTTGATATTACCCGTGAGTTGTTTCAACTGGTGGGTAGTACGGTCTGGTGCCACCCGGCAAATTGACCAATCAAAACATCGCGAATTTGGTTGACGGAACATAAAGCATTATACAAGTGTATGCTGTATGCTCAATGTTGTTCTAACGACGTAATGACACCTCAGGACAACATTTTGTTAAACTGCTGCGTACGGTTTATCTACTCAGACGTGTTTTTATGTGTTTCCCCACTTAAGTGAATTGTTTGACCAGAGATGGATTGGGTTAAATACACATCTGTTCATAAGAAAAACTAAAGATGCACTCTGAAAGTATTTTTTTTTTTGTGATATGTTGCTTTGATATTTTTTTACCCCGCAAGAAAATGTCTGTCCGTTTCCGCAAAATGTTTAGAATTTCAATAGATCAAGAACATATATAAGTATATTAGAGACGCCGTAAGTACAAAATGAAAGCACTTTATATCAAACATCCATTAATTGCTTTGTTAATTTTAGTTTTAACCTTTTCGAATGAGTATTTCTTTCCGGTGAATTGAAGGTCAATATGCCTCATAAAATTTGTAAATAATTATGTGTAATCTGCATTGTGTTTCAGATCAATCCCAATGGGTTTCTGTCTTTGGAGAGTGATGTGTTTGGATATTTCCCAACCTCTTTTTCGGCCGAAGGTCTAACGGGGACAATTATTGCTCCTTTCTGGACGAATGTTGACACATCAACCAACATGTCAACTATTTATTATCGTCAATACAGTATTCTTTCTGCAAATACAACGGAAACAGAGAATCTAAGAAAATTATCCAATCAAGTGAACATATATGAAGCCACCATAACCAATTCTACCTATGAGAATCCATTCAATGCCAGTTGGGCACTCGTTGTTACGTGGGATTCTGTCCAGCCTTTGATATTTGAGAATACAACTGAGGTATAATCTATAATAACGACATTTCTTAAAACCTGTCTCACTGAAATATTCATACCAATTTGTTGATGTTATAGATTTGTCGAATGCTAGAATAATACAGAATGAATTTGTATGTTTGTTTTCGTGGCACACAACCTGCCCCCACCCCCTCTCCTCCACCCTTTATTCTTGAACCTTTACTTATTTCAAGAGAACAAATTAAAAATCTGCCAATATCTAATATCTACCAACCATGGAGTTCGGATAATTTTTGTCAGAGAAGTAGTACTTAGTTCAATTTAGTGTTTAATTTAAGAAGAACAACAATAATAACAACAAACTGGCCAAGCTTTGGATCTGGTTTCCCAAGGGTTATAACAATATCCACATGCTCAGTAAAATATTGGGAATGTCCCAGTTCATGTTAAACTTGAGCAGGGACTGTTTACGATACAGGTCTGAACTGAAATACTTGGCTTCTTCTTCTAATGAATAACTGTTGGCTTCTATAAATGCACTTTTCCAGTTTTTGTTGAGTTTTTGTTTCAGACAACATTGTTAAATGTCTAAAGTATTACTGATAACACTTTTCTGTTTTGGTATCAAAGGTAATGAGTTTCCAGGCAATCCTCCTTACTGATGACCAGCGAACACTGGCAATTTTCAATTATAATGACAGCTTGATAAACTGGAATAGAAACGACGAAAGTAGAGCCGGTTACATTGGATACACTGCGAATAGTGGACTGCAATCTCAAACTCTGTATGTTTCCGGAACTAAAGAGGTGTTTAATGTTGCCAACCTGATTGGAAATACAGGTAAAGTTTTGGTTTCGCACGACAATATAAATAATTTACCTCGGCATAACTGCTACATAAGCACGTACGTTTAAAATTTGGAAAGTATACGGACGAAATCGACAGGTCTTCCCAGAATATTCGCTCTGACTAGTTTCTCTTCGTTTATATTTTTTACAGGAACTGTAGGTTCGTGGATGTTTAATCTTACCGACCCCGATATAAACGAGCCCAATTACCTGAGAATGTGTAAAAACTGGTACCTAGATCAGGAATCTTACTTTCAACTCAACAAGTTTGGCCTAACATACTTGGAATGTCCGTGTAGTCAGGATCAAGCCAGAGTAGACCCCTATTTTGTTTGGAGTGACACTGAATTCTGTGCCTTGTCAATACCACAGCTGAACTCTAACTTTCAACAGGTAAATCATATTGCAATAGAAATCAAACTGAAATAATCTTTGTCTGACTACATATCCTAAGCTCAGCCAGTTTATATGATACACGCAGTCAGTCGACCATAAGCGGATCGGGCTTCAGTTACCTCGGTGTATCATACAACAGCACATTATCAGAGTATCGTGAGCGACGCATTGCCGTATGGTCCGACCAGGATACTGGAGCGGTAGTTTTAGCATACTTTGACATTCTAACCATATTCGACAAGGCACCCGCTTTAATGTGTGTCTTTATCAATTATAAAGCTATCTGTACCATTGGCTGATAGAGGACCCCCATCATGGAAAACAGCAAGTTGGAACAGTTTACTACATGTTTACCTGTGCAAAAATATCGACTTTGTTGTGACAAATAATACTTCTATCTCACTTTAACATATTGTCTCTTGTATTTCAGATGTGTTGCTACGAGAATGATCAAAGCCAAGTTGGTTATGGAGGTCTTCTTACAACCGAATATAGCAAAACAAGTCTGGTCTTGTTATCAAACGACAGCCTTGGTTGGATTTCGGATTCGGTCGCGTTTGATAGTTGCTGTAGAATGTCAACAGGCTGTGGTTGTGGACTATATCGACGTTACCGTCCGGTAAACTTTTGTGAGAATTACATCGCTCCATCAACAGGTATGTAAAGTTGTGTTTAATGGAAAGGATAGCTTTATAAATTTACTTTGATCATAAAAGTAAATAAAATATTATGATGATAATTGAAAACATTTATTGCAGTTTGAACACATTTTTGTCGTTTTTTTCTTTACTCAGCATTCGTCGACAGTAATCATTTCCAGACATTTGATGGTCTCAACTACACTTTCTCTGGACAAGGCGCTGTAACCCTGGTGAATGTCACGGGAGAATCACCGCTGGTGTTGCAAGGACGAATGGAAATATCAGACCAAGCGATTGCAGACAATATCAACGCATCTGAATTTACCGCATTTGCTGTCTCTAATGGAAACACTACATTACAGATTATACTTAATGAAAACAAAACAGGTAACAATTTTAAGGATGCAGTAAATGCGCCGTGTAGATTATACCAAGGTGTCGGATCGACAACTGTTGAAAATACACGGGCGCACAAATAATTATTGTTTATCTGCATGATAACTACAACAAGGGCATTGCCGGAATATCAAGAACCGACGAATGGAGAAGTACAGATATTTATTGTGAAACTTCTTGCAGTCGATTTTTGCTGAGCACTTAATATATGTCCATGACATTTTTATTTGGTAGATGCCTGTGTTGTGTATTAATAAATACTGATTTTTGTCCACAGGGATTTTGGTTTACTTGAATGGCCAAAACCAGACATTCTTTTTCGATCAAAATACAACAACGACAATACAAACAAACGATACTACGCTCTTATTGCAAAGTGACAATGTCCTTGTCATTTTCGAATCAGGTATGTCGCATATTAACATATGTTTTTAATTCATATCATTGTTTGTAATTTATTTAATTTACACCAGTGGTGTATTTAGGCGAGAGTGGCATTGGGCCTTCCCTTTCCATGGGCTATACTAAAATTGGATACGATTCTATACCTTGATAATGTTCCGATTATCTTTGCACCTTACGGTTTGTGCAGTATTCAGAATAAATAAAGCGCGAGTAAATGAATTAAGACATTTATTTGATTTGATTTATAATTGATGAGTATAGTCTTAAAATGTGACCTGAACGGATATTTAAAAATCATCCTTCACCTTTTTGGCAATACTTGGTCGCATTTGTCAATCCTATTGCTTCTGTGATAAGCAAAATAGTCCAAATGCCCTGAAAGACCGAGTCTACACATGAATTGTTGACTAACGTTAAAATTTGAAATTCCCTTAAAACACTTATTTTGTAATTAATGAATTCAAATTTTGCTTGTTTTTATTTTCAAACCACTAAGTGATCACCAGAGGCAAACCACTTGGAATAATCAGGACTAATCTGTGTAATCACTAACTTTATATTTTGACTTAAGTCCAAAATTAATTTCTGGAATCATCCCCTGGTCTATTTATATTGTATATAATTCATATAAAATTTATATCAGATGCCGAAACCTGCATGTGAGTTTTAATTCTGTACCATAGGTACCAACATCTTTATTTATTCAAAACATTCCGTTACAGCACATCTTTAAGCAATCACTTTAACATTTTAATAATCAACTGTACTCTCAAAAACAGAAATATGACCTGACATTGATAACAGTCGAATTATCATTTAACTTACAGAAAATTAACATTCTCGAAACAGATTTTCTTTAAGAGGCAAACCACTTGGAATAATCAGGACTAATCTGTGTAATCACTAACTTTATATTTTGACTTAAGTTCAAAATTAATTTCTGGAATCATCCCCTGGTCTATTTATATTGTATATAATTCATATAAAATTTATATTAGATGCCGTAACCTGCATGTGAGTTTTAATTCTGTACCATAAGTACCAAAATCTTTATTTATTTAAAACATTCCATTACAGCACATCTTTAAACAATCACTTTAACATTTTAATAATCAACTGTACTCTCAAAAACAGGAATATGACCTGACATTGATAACTGTCGAATTATCATTTAACTTACATGTACTGAAAATGAACATTGTCGAAACAGATTACAAATTTGGTGAATTTCTGGTTACGGCACTGATTTACACTTCAGAGTAATTTACACTAATTAGAAATTATTTTTTTTAAAATGGTGTATTCGCAAAATATATTTTGTTTGTGCTGAACGCGTAATTATGGTTGCATGTAGCCTAGATCTACAGAGTTAATGGTTGCATGTAGCCTAGATCTACAGAGTTTATGGTTGCATGTAGCCTATATCTAGAGAGTTTATGGTTGCCTGAGCCTAGATCTACAGAGTTTATGGTTGCATGTAGTCTAGAACGACAGAGTTTATGGTTGCATGTAGCCTAGATCTACATAGTGTATGGTTGCATGTAGCCTAGATCTACAGAGTTTATGGTAGCATGTAGCCTAGATCTACAGAGTTTATGGTTGCATGTAGCCTAGATCTACATAGTTTATGGTTGCCTGAGCCTTGATCTACAGAGTTTATGGTTGCATGTAGCCTAGATCTACAGAGTTTATGGTTGCATGTAGCCTAGATCTACAGAGTTTATAGTTGCATGTAGCCTAGATCTACAGAGTTTATGATTGCATGTAGCCTAGATCTACAGAGTTTATAGTTGCATGTAACCTAGATCTACAGAGTTTATGGTTGCATGCAGCCTAGATCTACAGTTTATGGTTGCATGTAGCCTAGATCTACAGAGTTTATGGTTGCATGTAGCCTAGATCTACCGAGTTTATGGTTGCATGTAGCCACTGAGCTGAGACAAGAAGAGAAGAATAATGGAAGTCATGCCCACCATGAAGACTACCAGCGGACAACAGGCTGTACATTGTTTTCCCCTTTCGCGGACATCAAAAAAG
>JAUELC010121022.1:0-11568 GCA_031471745.1 Cryptochiton stelleri
GAACATGGCCCTATCGTTTAGAATTTGTAATCTCGCTCACCTTACTTCCAAGTGGGGCGGCAACAAAAATCACAGTAGGCCTATAAGTCCCCGATGTTTGTTGGCCAACCGTTTATGATAGTTTCTCCGCCACCTAGGCTATTCATTTCAATATTGCCGGTTATCAGTCTTTTCTAATTCCTACGAGAAGGACACCCTATCTACTGAGGTGACGTCCCATGCAGGCAATATTGAAAATATCTATAGGTGGTGAAGAAACTGTCATAAACGGTTGGCCAACAAACATCGGGACTCTTATAGGCCTACTGTGATTTTTGTTGCCGCCCAACTTGGAAGCAAGGTGAGCGAGATTACAAGTTCTAAACGATAGGGCCAATAGAGCTAACTATATATAGGGCCTACTATCCCAGCCTAACAGGCCTAATATAATGCAATAATAAAATTGTGATTTTCTTCCGCTCTGAAAGTGTCACTATAGTTAGACCGTATACCACAATTTGATTACTTTCATTTTTGTCAACAAAACAACTTATAATTAAAATGACAAAATATTATGGAGCTAAAACAAGATTTACTGATCTTCTTTGTTGGGCGGCCACGCTTGCAAGATGATCTACGTATAGGGGGCGTTGTCGGCAGTAGGAAATCTCCATGTGTGCGTATTCTTTTATATCCATCATTACACCTCTGCGGCAGTAATATTTCTATCATAGAATGTTAAGAAAATCTAAAGTTTTATAGAATAATTTTTTTTTTTTGATAACTATATTATGAAAAAATGTAAATTAAAGGAGTAAATATTTCACATGGAACAACCACGAGACATTTTGATACTTATTAATGTGGCAGGGATTTTTTTATACAACGGTATGAGCGTATGTAAGCAGATCGCCGTTCGCTTTTTGTGCAGGCTCGTACCGCCATACTGTATTTTTCGTCGTTCAGAAAAGTGAATATTTCTTCTCATTTAGCTGCAAAAGTCAGTTTATAACTCCAACTGTAATAGATGGATTCCACGAGCAGTATTCTTTGTAAAAACTGACGGTTAAAAACTGTGGTGCGATGTCTATTTAAGTTAAAGTGATTTGAAGTTTTATTCATGATGATTTTTGGCGTTGTTACGGCCGAGATAGCCAAAGAGTTTGCCGAGGCTTTGCGCTGCCACGATCGAAGGAAAGTGTTCGAAGATGTCGTTACACGAAGCGGTGTCACACTTTATATGTCCGATGACAAGAAAGACATTAGAATACAGGGGTTGTGGCAAAGTGTGAAGGATGCTCATGACTTATTAGAAGGTGAATACGGTGACTACCTTGGGCTGTCCGCCAGGTCAACCAGAGATGGGTGTGGTCAAAAATCAGGGGGAATTTCAAAGAGTAAGCGAATTTCATCGCTGGCGGCGTCAAAATCATGGTCTGCCGCAAAAAGCAACGAGGATCTCTCTGAGCTTCCCGAAGGAGCTATTCGTGTATCCCCGACACCAAGTAAATCTGCGTGGAAACATTTGAAGAAATGGCCAAAGGCTCCAGAACCTGTCGTAATTTTTGAAGGTGTACCTCCTGGGATGAGTGGCACCGCTGACCTCCTTAGCAAAGGAAACAAAGATGATATTCGTAAAGCAATTGAAGCCGTAACTAGGACACCGTCCTCTCAAGAGACTGCACCAGTAATTTTAGGAGAACAACAACCAGATTCCGACACTTCCAATCAACTCGTTGAAGCTTCACAAGAAAATAATAATATTAATTTTGTGTCTGAGAACACGATGCCTCCCATCACTGAAAATATTGACAATTCTAAAAGCAAAAAGAATAGCAATATAACTATTCCAGAACCAACTGTAATAAATGCCATGGTCGACGAAGATGATGATGATGACAATGATGATGGTGATCATCATCAATCTGACACCGATATTGAAGAAAGCAATTCTAAACAAGCCAAACCAATAAATGGAATGAAGGATAACCCCGATGAAGAAACAAAAGCTCCAACAGATGAAACCATTTCTGAAGACAAACCAGAATTAAAAGAAGATTCTGATGAAGAAACAAAATCAAAGGTGGAAAAGGTTAAGCTCGGTCCTCAAACCAGAGGGAACAAACGAAAAGCGGGTCGCCCACGAAAAATTCCCATTAAAATACCATTGAGTGATGGAGAAATTGAAGATGACAGTGGATCAGAGTATAAGCCTGTACCAAAGAGGTCTCGACGCAAAAAACGGGCCCCTATTCGTAAATCTATACGAAGACGTAATATTACAAAACGTCAGGCTGTTGAACCCCCTTCATCTGATGAACCAGTGATCAAACGGAAGCGTGGGCGTCCAAGAAAACTTGAACCAACTGTTGTGACTCTGACATGTCCAGATTGTGACTTTATTGGCAAAAACAAAATTCATTTAAGAAACCACAAGCAACGATTTCATGCTGGATCTGAAACTGGATGCTTTAAATGTCCAGTTTGTGAGAAACAGTTCAGTTTCGAGAAAGACATGAAACGTCATATGATGAGGCATGTTGATACACGTTACCCTTGTGATGTGTGTGGTAGAATTTATAAAGACCGAAAGACTATGATGACACACAAAGAAAGACACAAGGATGGTTGGGTGGCACCTACTTTCTCTTGTGACCAGTGTAACAAGTCATTCTGTACCAAGTATATTTTGACCAACCATGTAAAATCGGAACATTTAGGGCTCAAGCGTATGTTCCTCTGCCCTACATGTGGCAAAAGCTTTACGCAAAAGCATGCTTACCTCCAGCATGCCAATGTTCATTTGGGTATCAAGCCATTTGTTTGTGACATTTGTAGCAAGGCTTTTGCTTACGAAAAATCTCTCAAAGAACACAGGTTCATGCATTTTGAAGAAAAAACATTTGTGTGCCAAGTTTGTTCTAAGGCTTTTCGTCAAAAATCTGCTTTGGTTGTACATGCCAAAATTCACAAGCCAACCAAAGATTTCCTGTGCAGTGTGTGTAGCAAAGGTTTTACTCAGAAACAGGCTTTATTACGTCATGAACGTGTGCATAATGGGGAAAAGCCCTTTGCATGCGGAGTCTGTGGTAGAAGTTTCAGTGACAAGTCCATTATTCGCCGTCACATGATTCTTGTCCACAAACGAGATTCTAAACAATGGAAGGAAAACACTTTCGAAGATAAAAAAGAAAGGAGTGATTATTTTGTAACACCTAAATTACAGTGTGATTTGGTGGAGCCGCAACCACTGACTACTGACCTCAGTACTCTGCCCCCTAATGCCACCAGAAATATTCCGGGGCAACCTGCCCCAGTTCCTCCTCCTCCTACTACTTCCTTAGAACAAAGGGATATAATTCATACAGCTCTTGAGACTGTCCCAATTTCCCCTGCCCCAGCACCACCACGTCTACCTTCAGTCCCTATCTCCATGGTGCCTCAGTCTACCTTAACACCCATGTCTTCTCACTCTGAAGAGAACCTGCACCCAGCACATTCAGGCATGCCACCAATGTCTCATGGTGGTCCACTGTTTAATCCACGGGATTTACATGAGCTGCGAGATATCCGTGATATGCGAGAGTTGCAAGATATGAGAGATGTCAGGGTTCCAGATATGCGGTCAGTTGACATGCATTTACGTGAACAGCACATGCGTGGAGATGTGAGAGAACTACAGCCAGCTGACATGCGAGATATGCGAACACCTGATGTACGTGACCTGCGAGTTCCAGTTCTTAGAGACCATAATAAGGTTTCTTCTCTAACTGATCTCAGAGATATGCGCATGACTGATATGCGAGATATGCGTTTAACAGACATGAGAGATCTTCGTCCAACCCATGGTGATATAAGAGATATGCGTGATATGAGCCGCGAGGGTCATCTCTCTGTACCTCCATTGCCTTCCCCAGTTCAGGATCTTGCCCCTGTGACAACGCATTCTGTGAGTGATCTATCTCCTCTCTCAGTGGGTCAGAATACCTCTAGTGCAGTATACGCTTCCTCAATCCCTGCAGGTATAAGCAGCCACCATGGAGTTTACCCCTCCACTGTCACATCCCCTTCCCCCATGCCTGTCCACCATTACCCATATATGTATGGAAATATACCTCAGAACTATGACCCCCACTCAGGTTCCTATGTGCAACAGCCACAAATGAATTACTACCAGTAGACACTTATACTGAGCAAAAACATCTCCATTCTGTGTTTGCATCAAGCCTACCAAAAGCTTCCTTTTCATATTAGGTGCCATGTGTATGTCACTTGTGATGGTGAATTTCATTCTGACATGCAATTTGATATATTTTTCTTAATTTAAAACTTTCTTACTGCCAACTATGCATTAATTGTCACACATAGTCCCTTTAATTATTTGTAAACATTCTTTTTTGAAAAAGACATCCATAGATATGTGTAACCAACAAGACATTGGGGAAACTGCCTCTGAAGCTTTCAGCTAGCATTGTCTTATAATGATATGTGTTTTTGTGTCTATACATTTTCTCCATTTCAGTCTCTTAATGTGAATATTTTATCTTGATATTGCGAAAGTGAATTTTGTCAGTCTTGTCTTTATGTAATTTTTTTTTTGTCTTTTCAAGAAATGCCAGAAAATAAGTAAATTTCCATATTATGGAAAACCAAACTTAAAATAATGGTAACATTTAACAAATTATAAAAAGTCATTTTATTTTTCATTTGAAATTTTTGTCTTTTACCAGAGATTTTTTAACCACCAAAAACGGAGTAAACAACAAACTTAACAAAATGTTCTTGTGTTTTTTACATTGTCCCAAGGTTTTGGTTTTCCCAAAATATCAACCTTGACAATGTCCGACCAACAGCATAAATAGGGAGTGTGAAATACCTAAACGGCTTCAGATTATAAATATGATAATAAATGCATTTTAGCTCTGTTAAAGGGTTATGCAGGACAGTTCCTGGTAGTTGAAAGTTTCAGAAAGGGTAGAATTTTTGGTTTATTTTGTTCAAGACTATTTTTGGCTTTAAATCTTTGGTACAGCCTCTATAAAACTTATATAGGCATTTTTTTAAATTAATTTTATCATTGAATATAAGACTTATAAATGGATGACAGCTTGTCATTATTATGAGGGCAACATTTCGGTGATGGTAACACTGTTGCTAAGTGCATTACCTTTAATGTTTGTACCTCAAACTCATAAAAAAGAGGAATTGTCATCCATCTATAGAGTCTTATATAAATGTTCTAGGTCATTCAAAACTTTAAAATGTGCGGGCTGTTGGAGGGAGCTTCATGTTGCCCTGGTGCTCTCTGAGTTAAGGGGCAACAAGAAGCCGATCTGTTGTAGCGTCCTGTTATGTCCTGTGCTTGTCTTGTATCTTGCCATTGTTTGTTGCCAGAGGCGTCATGGATGGTTTCCTTCACTCATTGGGCTGGCATGCATTCATGTGAGTCAAATAAACCCTAAGAACGGAGTAAAACCCAAATCAAACAAATAAACTTTTAAATGCCACTGAAACATCATTATTGTAATCTAAATTATATTTATTATATATTGTAAATCACTCCTAATTAAAAACTTGTACGTTGTTGTTTTTTAAGACTGTCTTAATATTAAGGATTGAATCAATATCAACATACATGTATGTTTATTTTAATAGACTGTCCAATAGTTATTAAGTTTAAAGATTTATCTCCTGGACACAAAATAATATAGAATATAATGGATTACAAGCCTTCGTACAATAAGACAGCAATGACAGCACAGGAAAGAAATTGGGGTTACAAGATTTCCTATTGTGCACATTCTTCCAGCGATATTATTTTCAGATTCCCCTAGACCTAAAATATCCATGGACAAAATAATATTTACATACTTTTTAAAAAATATTTTAGGTGCACACTGTGCACTTAGCTTCAAGAAATTGAGGCAAGACTTAGTCGACCCTGTTGTGTAATATGCCAATCTATTAATTTCTACAACCTGAAGTGAAGCAGAAGTGCGTTTTCTAAGATATTAGGACATAATATTTAATTTTTAGCCATCTTTTCACACAGGTAAATGTTAGTGATATTTATGTTAAACTTTCAATACCACATATATCATTGTATTTGTAGCTTATATATGAGCATTACATACTGGTTTCATTTTAGATATTCTCGTTTAAGAATTTAAAAAAAAATGTGTTTTGATGTCATTGAATGACTCGTAATATTTTATCTTGCTGCATGTAATTTTTAATATTCTTTGGAAAGAGAGGTATTGTTTTTTTTTATAAATGAGTTAGAAACATTGAAATTAAAATTACCAAAGGTAATGAATTAATGACTTATTACTTCTTAATTATTTTTATATAAAATACTTGTTTGTTTCAATGTCAATGTGATGAATTACCAATAGCAACATTATTTACATAGTTTAATAGTGTTTCAGAGGTTGATACAAGTTGTATCTTTGGAATATTTTGTTGTCTGATTTTAATTAAATATTGAAGCAATCATAATAAATATTGCAGGAAAAATATTTATCAAATATTGGTAAGAAATTGACTTCTATGAATCCATGTTCAAATATTTAATTAATGTAGAGAAAGAAAAATGGTCATACCTCCACCAGGGATCGAAATACCTCTTTTTAGTTGTGCTCCAGTTCTGCATGGTACAATTTCTCTTTATGGCAAATTCTTAAGCACACAACTTCAAATATTATCACTCTTTAATATTATCACATAAAAGTTTAGTTTGTTTAGGTCTTGAAAATTCTTACACATGTAATATTAAAATGAAAGTATCACAGGCGCCCAAAAATTAGGTATTTTTGTGTTATAACAGAATCTCCTGACTTATAGATATTTTTCTCAAGTAAAAGTTTGAGATTTTGTTAATTTCACCCCCATCTTTAACAGGGCCTTCCCTCTTCACATTGAATTCGAATTATGTCTGGATTTCTCTGGGCTTGTTCAAGCGTTGTACCCATTTAATATTTCTTTATTTCAACGTAACTGTTTTAATTTAGTAACAAACTTCAAAACTACTTAAAATCGAGGCAATCAGAATTTGGTGAAAACCCCTAATTTTTGGCGCCTATGTGACTTTAACCATAAACAGAAATTTATTTTTTTTGGCTGTAAAAACATTGAATCTGGAATTTTCAATGATGTATTTAATTTGTTTTTTAAATATATTTAAGACTTGGCTAGCATTTTCTTGATAACTCAAAAAGCAAATGTGTTTTGTTTTTATCTTTAAGCTGTTTTTGAAAGCTTGTGTTTAGGGTATTTTACTGTTTGTTGAGAGTACATAATTATACAAAATGTTTTCTCGTTCATGGGCGCTTGGGTCAATTTGATAACATATTCTGAATAATAACAATAGTTGTAAATCTTATTATAAAATTTAAAGTGTTATTGTAGATCATGTTTTTGTAACAAAACCATGCTTTTGGAATAAATGTCAGTTTTTAGATAGATTTCTATTTTATAATATCATGTGATGTCCATTGTAGGTATGTACTTTCCTAAAAATACAACGGATGCAAAATTTAGATCATGTACAACTGGTTATAACCTATTTATTATTACGTAACTGTTATACTGCACAACCTGGTGTATGTGTATGGCTATTTTCCCCTCACATTTTATATCTCCCATAGCACCAAAGCAAATACAAAACTTACCAAATATACATGTAATTTCCCTACTGTACTCATTTATGTCTGTTTCCTTATATTATTTTATCATATTTTTGTAGATTTATTGCTTGATCTTATTCACATAAGTTTAGTGATATGTAATATTCTGCATAACCATTATTATACTATATTATAATTATAAGCATATATAAGTAAAATACCTTTTGTTACTGAAATGTTAATTATGCATAATGACCTCTATGTGCATGTTAGAGGGTATGATACTGCACTGTGTGGAGTTAAATAGTAGGGAGTGAAGTGAAATAAAGTCCATTGAGGATAACATTGCTCATGTTTGTTTCTCATATGTTTACACTATTTAGATTGTTTTGGTCTTGCTGGACATTTATTAAGTTTGAAGCAGCAACTGGTTATTCTGGTGAAGAGTTGGAATAAGATGTCAAACTTGGATTTAAAAAATTTCCAAATGGATGGCAGGCGGTTAGAGGGAGCTTCCGGCTGCCCTAGTGCTCTCAGAATTGAAGGGGCAACACAAAGCCGATCTGTTTTGTGGCATCTAGCACTGTAAATTTGCACTCTTTGTCTTATTGCTTTCGGTATTATGTCCTGTGCTTGTCTTGAATCTTGTCAGTGGCTTCGAGGATGGTTTCCTTCACCCTTTGGGCTGGCACACCATCATGCGAGTGAAATTACCTTAAATATGGCGTAAAACCACAATCAAACAATCTACATGGATGTTAATTGAATCAATTTATAGTGATTCCATGTGGACTTGAACTGTGGAAACTTGTAAAATTTTAACCCTGCATTGCCACAAAACTGTGAAGTCAAAAGGCGGGTTATTGTGGTCTTACTTAGGATAAATATTTATACGTTTGGTATGACACAAAAATGTGAATTAAATTCATTTTTATGGTGGGGCACATGTCCTTATTTTTAATACGGTCCATAAAAATCGGTCGTTAAATTGTACATGTATGACCTGTGTCCGTCCCAAATCTGTTTCTGTTTAGTCATAAACAGAAGTAAATTTCGTTTCCAGACCATTTTCACAAAATGTCATACGACAAAAAAATATCATACGATAAAATTACGTCAAGTAAAACTCCTCTAAATTTATCTTAATGATATTTTTTTGTCATAAGACATTTTATGAAAGTGGCCCTAGAGCTCGAGAACTATATGGTCTATCTTATTGAAACTTGGAAGACACATTCACCATCAAGTGTAGTTTTGTGATTTGCTAAACCAGATTCATCAATATATTTACTCTTTTTTTTTTCCATTGATATAAGTTTGGTCTTTGTCATAAACAGAAGTGGATTTTGTTTCCGGAGCAGAACTTAAAAATAAGGCCACTGGTGAACCTCAAGTTGTTGGTTGCCACCCCAAATTGGGCAGCAAGGTGTTGCTTTGCCACCTCCAATGGGGCAGCAAATTTATACTTTCCCATCTCAAGTGGGGTGGAGAAGTAGTAAATAAGAAGACTGAACTTTGGCGTGGATAGGTGTGGTTAAGCTTAAGAAGTTATGGCCCAGTGAGCCCACTTACATGAAGGTACTGAAAGAAGGGCTGTGCTATAATGACGTTGACCTTGGCCCAATGACCTGTGGCAAAGGCCGTGACACACCCCCTAAACACAAGGAACATTTGTGCAAAGTAAAAGCTTCTACAAAGTTTTCGTTTTAAAGTTATGGCCTGGACAAGGTATCGGTGTTATGGGCTATGGTGACTTGACCGTGGGTGTAGGTCACACCCCTTGACATTAGGAACATTTTTGCAAAGCATAAGCTTGTGCAAAGTTTTTGTTTTTAAGTTATGGCCTGGACAAGGTATAAGCATTATGGGATATGGCGACCGTGGGTATAAGTCATGACACACACCCTACACAAGGCACATTTACTCAAAGCATAAGCTTCTGCAAAGTTTAAGTTTAAAGTTATGGCATGAAAGATATTAGTATTATGGGCTATGATGACCTTGAGTTTGGCCCTATGACCATGGATATAGGTCATGACACACGTCCTAAACATACCGTACATTTGTGTAAGGCATAATACTTCTGCAAAGTTTTTGTTTTACAGTTATGGCCCGGACAAGGTAATAGCAATATATTATGGTGACTTTGATTGGTGTTAACGCTGTACTCAAGGGTATTTCACTTATATGACCGTGGTGTACACCAACAGTAAATAGCCACACAAACCATAAAATGTGTAGCTCTGTTGGAAAACTAATGTTCCTTCAGTGCTAGGTAAAGACAAGCTGCCCTTAGCCAGAGGGCCCTTGACTTTGACCGTTTACAATTGTTTTAATTTATGTTAAAAACAGGTAAGACAAATTATGTTATTTAATATCTACACATATACTTGTTTTTTGTTTGGTCCTTATTTATGGTTATTGTTTTTTGGCTTCATGGTCTTATTCATAATAAAATATAAACTAAATAGTATTTGCCTTGGGGAAATGAGAAAGTAGTGTTTTTTTCACATCTTCCTGGATGTGCCCACATATTCATAATTCAAAACAATCTTGGCAACGGAGCACAAATTTAAATCTTACAAAATAAAGTAAAATATACTTTTGCTCATTTGACATTTCTGTGGAAAATACAGAAATTAAATAAGAAAGTTTCTTTCTGTAAATGTTAATTTATTTTTCCATAACTTATAGTTGTGGAGCTTTCCACGAAATATAATTCAATACATTTTTTTGTCATAGTATTGGTAATGATGAATCATCATCGGAAAGAAACTTTCTCCAGTAAAACACACCAGTTTCCCTGGTCATAATAACTCTCTCGAATAGCAATATTTGGCAGACTTGCACACAGGTTTTCTAATTCACCCTGCTTAAATACATGATAGTAACGATGAAAAGTTTGACTAGCTTCTCCAGGATTTGTTCCAGTTTGGTCAGCAGCCATCTTTTTATCAGCATTTCCTTTCTTTAGTTGCCATGGTACCAACATGTCTTGCTGTTTGAATTGTGTACGATTTACATGAACACCTAGACTTTCAATTCTAACTTTATTAGGAATAATTGTTTTGGTCTTTGATCCAAGATTGTCATTATTTGCATATGTTTTTTCACATACATTTGCTTTGAGTTCTGCATGACCACATGGACTTGGAACAGGTTCTGAATGAGTTATCTCCCCTGAATTACAAGATTCATTGGTAGATTCAGAAAAACCACTCTCAAGTCTCCCATCCTTTGGTTCACTCATTTCCCTTAACTTTTCAGTTTCACTTGGATGATTCACACAAGCATCCTCAAAGATTTTATAGTTTTTTTCCTTGAGGTATTTCGATTTCACAAGATTTCTTTCCTGTTCCATTGCCCAAACGTAAATCAATAGCTTTCCCCCTGTAGTTAAAATCCGTACCAGCTCCTGCACTGCACTTTGTCGACGAGTCTAGAAAAAGGTAAACATTTGATCAATGAGAATATTGAACATAAAAATGACAGACCGAAAACCCAATATATTATAGGCCTTCTGTCTATTACTTTGTAATTATTCATTTACCCCTGACAAGTTACTAACAAGTCTAGAAAACAACTATGCTTGAGTAATCAGTAGTTAGATTATTACAAAACGAAGGCTCAGTGCTACATATGCTACTTGGTCCTAGATAAGTGAAAACAAATCTGATGCATCACCTTTCGACTGACTGATTGATTAATTGATGTTTAACATGCTCAAGGGTATTTTGCTTTTATAATTATGGTGTACGTCCAGCAGGAAATAGCAACACAAATAACACAAACATAATGTGATTGATTGATTGATTAATTAATTGGGGTTTTACGCCGTACTTAAGGTTATTTCACTTATATGGCGGTGTGCCAGCCCAATGGGTGAAGGACACCACCCTCGAACACAATGGCAACAAACAATGACAAGATACAAGACAATCACAAGACATAACAGAACGCCAAA
>JAUELC010121244.1:0-11565 GCA_031471745.1 Cryptochiton stelleri
GGGTTCCGCTTAGCGGATCGAATCATTTTATTTTTATCATTTTCGCTGAAATGTGGAATAATGTGATGGCTGCCAATTTAATTTGTTGACTTTGAAGAAATCTATAGAAGTACCTTACCAAGCTGCAGCCGGTCTAAGATATGATTCAATCAAAAGGTATATGTATTGTCTTTAATTTGAGACATTTCTAAGGGTGGTCGCAACTTGCTACGGTGGTCTATTGGGACCATATATACCCTACCCCTTTTGTCACTTTTTTCACACGCATGCTGAAGAAATCTATAGAGGTGCCTCAGCAAAATGCAGTCGGTCTATGCTATGATCAAAATCAGAGACAATTCTAAGGGTGGTCGCAACTTCCTACGGTGGTCTATTGGGACCATATATACCCTACCCCTTTCGTCAGTGCTTTCATACATATGCAGAAGAAGTCTATAGTGGTCCTTATTACATTATCTCTCTTAATAAAGACAAAATTATTGATCTTTTTATATTATGTTGATTATAGTTTTTGTTTTGTGAATACGAGAACGCAGTTACATCATAAAATGTAGCAAACAATTAACGCACTCATGAGACCGCTTTTTAAAAACTGCTTGATACAACTATTCACAGTCCCTTTACTTCTTTACATCTTCTTTCCCTTTAATTTTAAACTGGCATACGGCTCGATAAAGCATTACCTTTCAAAGACGCGATATTAAAAGCCCTTATCTTCCAAAGACATTTCGCAGTATATCTTAACGGTAAAGGACATTTTTCATAATGCGCACTTTTTGTTCATGATAATGTCTCGTTTAGTATCACTTGTTGAAATAACAAAAGACCTGTACCATGTGAACTATTGGCAGTAATAGACGTCATTGGTTAATGAAGGAAGACAAAAGTAGCTTTAGAGTGACTGTGTAAGGAACCTATATAAAATCTAATTGGACACGAAATTATATCAATTTAGCTGAATCATCGTAAAGCCTGTCTCTCTCCGAAACTGTCCTTTCCAGTCACAAGACCCTCAACTAGAAAAAGGATCGTACTGGAAAACCCTGTTGACTTCCAGATTACCCAAGTTCTGCTGAAAAGCACCAACAAGAAAGGAGAGCCAACAAGCCGTATGTTTTAACTTTTATAAATATTTTTTTTATTTTACAATGTGAATTTAGCCTTAAAATACCACAAGAATGAGTACTTCTTTAAATACTTCTTAAAATCGCTGTTTCTTTACAACGGCAATGGTACGTTCGGTTTGTGCAGTCGTCATGAGGCACTGATTTTTGTCTCTCTCGGGCGGTTGGGGGGAGCTTTCTGTTGCGCGGGTGCTCTTGATCAGAGCTAAGAGGAAACACGGAGATTATATGTTGTGGCGTCTTGTTATGCCCTGTGGTTGTCTTGTATTTTCGGGGTGGTTTATTTCACCCACTGGGCTGGCTCGCCGTCATATGAGTGAAATAAGTACGGCGTAAAACCCCAATGAAACAGCCAAACAAATCCATTCCAATTGAAGTCTTAATCGTGAGAATAATTTTCATATTTCTGCCAAAGTTACATTCAGGTGTTATAACAGTTATTGATCAATGCTACGTAATGTGACTTTTTTCGTTGTTTCGCTCTTTCAGCTTTAAGAGTAATTTAAGACTGATATGAAATGTGTAACTAGGTGGTAAATCACCCATATAAGCTATAAAATGTTACTCACCAGGAATAAAATAATGCACAAACTGTAATGCCGTATGAGGTTCTCTTCGCCGTCCGGAAACCCCTTGCCCACTATAAAATGTAACTTGTGATACCAAACGCCATTTTTTGTCTTCACGGTCTGGGCAAATTTAACCGCACCGTAGGCAAAATTGGGTCAGCAAAGCACAAGATATCTTCGAATCTCTCGGAAAACAATTGAGCAATACTTAAAAATAGATTTAATTACCCCCATTTAAAGGTACACGAATCACTCATTTCTGTTTTCACTATAGATTAAAGTAATATATACACATTATTCAGATACACATTATAACCCGAGCCCCCCTGGTTAAATAAGCGATAGCAAAAAATAAAATACAAGATTTTACAGGAGTGTGCATGTCAAGTGATTTCTTAGCGATTTAATGTTAAATTGTATCATCGGATATACATCTACATTTCGTTTGTTTGGAGATGTTGGTAGATGACAACGCCATATATAACATACTGAGCAAGCAAATCGTTAACAGTAATTAAAGCTGCGAATCATCATATTGCATTTTACTGACACGTAAAAATATGACGTGCTTGTCTTAATCGTCTCTGGACATTTTTTAAACATGTTCTCCACTAGGCGAATGTATTCGCGCGAACCGAAATTTTGGGAACATCCGCATGCGCTGTTCAGTTGTTTCTCACGTGAGTTTACTCGCTGACGGTTCGTTGAGGTAAAAAGTGAGTTCGACCTGTTTCAATTTTTTGCGGCGAAACATGGCGCTAGCCAATTAGATCTCATGTATCTATTACGTGCCGTAACATCACTTCTCGCTGCTAAATGACCTCCGTTGACATCAATCTTCTACAACAGATGAGATTCGATATAATTAATTAAATTTTGGAAATATGAATTTTGTTGATCTTGCCAGTTTAGCAAATGTCCATCCTCAAATCTTGTGAGGAACGTTCTGAAGCACCGAAAGAAATATTCTGCATCTTGGCGTCTGAGCTGCTTAACTATTAGATGATATTCATACACCCGTTTTTCTCAACCGAAACCGTTCCATATACTTTAATTATTCGTCTGACGTTTTGTAGCAACACGATTCGTTATAGTTTTAACTTTAGCAATACTATTAATCTCAAGTTTGCAGCATGCACTTTCGTGGATACACGTTAATTTAAAAATGAAACCAAACCGCTGGAGCTAATCGCTATTGTAGTATAAAATACAAAAGCGCTTGTGAGATATTTTTTTGGGTGAAAAATTTCGCTTCGCCGGAATCAATTCGTCTAGTGGAAAAGGGACTTGAGAGCATACATATACTTGCGTCTGTATGTTGTCCTTGTTTTGTGACAAATTGGTACCGCTAGCGTCCATATCCTTGAACATATTGCCGAAATTTAAAAGCAGACGAGGAAAAGAAAACTATGATTCTTCCTGATTAAGATTTTTCTGTTTTTTTTATTTGTTCTAGAACTGTTGAAATATTTAACAGCTCTACTTTTCTTGAAAATAAAGCAAAATACTGACATAACAGTTCATACCATTTTTCAAAGTACCGTGCAAAAATCTGCTACATTTCTGTGTCTTTCAGTGAAAATTCCTTCCAGTTCGTTACCAGTCAGGTATCAAATGTTTTGGTTCAGACATGGTGTTTGCAATCATTAAATGGGTCCTATTTTGATAGAAACTCCGTATTTACTATCCACTCATTTGTTTAAACACCAACAAATAAAGTGTATACATTTATTTTTTTTATTTTTCGACAGGGAATTAAATAATGGAGAATACAAGGAGTATCGACAACAGCAACATGTCCATGGAGATAAACATAACTGGGTTTGGGGATGACCAAAAGAGTTTCTCGATGGTCCACACCGTGCTTACCTCTTTACTGATTGTGGCTGTTGTGTGTAGCTGGGTATTCAATTTTATTGTAGTGAAAGCTATTTGTAAAATTGGCGAAAGTAGAATGCCCGTCAAATTCTTACTGTTGAATGCCATACTAGGGGATGTGTTGTTATCAACCGGCTTGGGTGTCAATGAGATTTTTCTGATTGCCCGGATAGACGAGAATCAAAAAAAACTTTCTATTGTCATGCTATGTCTCAACATGGTTCTGTATACTTATTACTACTTTGCCACATTTTACCAATTTTTTTTCCTCCATGGTGTTAGCTTTGGACAGACTGTATTCAATTTTACAACCTCTGGTATACCACACCATGCGGTACAGTTTATTTCAGAAGATGACCAGCATCCTTGTGTTATTCTTTCTTGCATTGGTCTTGTCTCTTCCTGTTTTTCTGCTTAAAATTACACCAGGCGAGTCCCCTTTGGTGATGTGTCTTAGAACTGATACAAATGCATATTCCCAGGAGATCCTGCCCTATGTGATTATATCATCAGTTTGTCTGACTCTCTTCCTCTACTGTACGCTTTTTGCTATGGTCACTTATTACCGTTTGAAAAAGGAAACTGGATTGGGCAAAGGTCCTGAGCATTTAGCCTCTCGCAGACGCCAGACGTCACTGGCGATAACCTTCTTTTTTATTCATATAACATACGTGTTGCTATACCTTCCCGGGGCGCTGTATTTTTCCTCAGTAGGTCACAATTTGTCTATACCCGAAGATCACCGTGAGTATTTGGCAAAGCTTGTCATATTGCTATATTTGTCAAACACAATACTTGATCCTATCATTTATATGTTGAGAATAAAATCCATCCGACTTTGTGTGAGCTCTATGTTTTGCAACTCAAGACCTAACACAAGCATCAGCAATAACGAAGGGATACCAAGAACAGAACGCGAAAGCGTGTTTTTTGTGTCAAATTTGACAATCATTCCCAAAACCGGAAGTGAGTGATAGAGACGTCTGATCTACCGTTTAATCAATGGCGCAATAACTAGAGACCGTAACAATTGCGAAAGCCTTGTAAACATTGATATGTTATTGTACGATAAATTTTAGTTAAAAACGTGTTACGATACTTGCTGTCTTTTGTAAAATTTGTTAGTGATTCCATATTTGAGCAGGCTGTGTCAAGAAGCCAATAAGATAAAAATGTCCAGGACTAAACTCACTAAAATTGATGAACGTGGAGCTGAACATTTCTTATTACCAGAATTATTCATTAAAGTGATATATGTTTTTACTGTTTTTGAGTGAATAATAGTTGAGATTCGGATCCTCAATTAAAGCGTCCTTATTTAAGTCAACACACACAGTACGCTATCTCATATTATTTTTCAGGTAAATAGACAGATCGGACCAGGTTAACGTTGTTAATATTTTTTACAATATCATAGTCTGAAATTGAAATTGTTGGATAAATCTATCTTTAGCTAAGGACGTGAAAAACTTCCTGCTCTTTCAATTTATATAGTAACATGTCTAGTCTCATCGTAACACTGGAAAAAACATAAAGAGCAGTATAAACCCGTTTGTAAGAATAAAACAAGTTTACATTATGAGGAACACAAGGTAGGAGAAACATGTGGGACATAACCGGGACAACTACATAAACGTAGTTCACCACCGTTTACTAATCATGTTTTCTTTAGATAAACTATTGTTTGTTAAACTGTTTGTTATCTAAATTTGTTTACAAATATATCGTTTGTCTGTATAATTTAAAACGTGTCATTTGGTTGGATTTTCTAATGAACGATGTTAGACGTCTAGGCTTCTGGTGGTGTACATATTGAATTTGTTCCAATGTCTGGTTATAATGCTTGATAACGATGTAAGCATGTACACAGTCACGTCGCCTTAATAATAACAGTTACGATACATCGTCTTATGGCGGACAGTTGGAGGGCGTTTCATGTTACCCTGGTGCTCTCGGAGCTACCGGGCAATATGACGTTTGTGGCGTTCTGTTTTGTCCTGTGGTTGTCTGTGTCTTGTCGTTGTTTGTTGTTGCCAGTGGCGTCGGGGCAGGTTTCCTTCACCCGTTGGGCTGGCACGCCGTCATATGAGTGAAATAGACTTGAGTACGGCGTAAAATCACAATCAAACAAACAAACAAACATCGTCTTATGGTCTATGCTAACTTTAAATATAACATAAAGGTAAAGAAAAGATGGATGCACCAGTCTGGGAAAATGAGCTAAAGCCTACTGCTTGTTACTTAACATATGAAAATGAACTATGTATTCAGTAAGACAATAATAATAATAATAAATTAGTTATGTTATATTTAATGTTCTATAATCTTAAGATATGATTATGTAAAATCCACATCGTAAAAAATCTTTAAACCAACGATACTCTTTTTCTTATGTTTGTACAATTGTGATCAATAAAAATATATACAAGAATGTGGGTTTTTTTCGTGTTAATATGTTTGTAGCAGACAAAGGATCATTCTTTTAATTGTCAACAACGAATTAGCACAGGACAAACAACTGTATGTGAATAACAACGGAGAGATATGCGATGTTGAAAGGGATAGGAAACTTAAGGACGAAGATAAATATTCAAACGAGCGTGTTTTGTTTTTCCTATAATGTTAATATCGATTTTTTGCGTGTGTTTTTTTTTTGTTTTGCAGTTTATACTTGCTAGTGAAAGTCAGCTAGTCCACCGAATTCCAAAAATACTGTGAGAGCAGACATTTAATATGTGTTAGAGGTGTGTCAGGTTGAGAGATGAACCCTTAAACGACAATATGTTGGGGAAAATGCCAGCCTGTTGTAGCATTTAGATGTTTCAATAGCACCGACAAATACACTCGTATCGCTATACAATGACTATGAATAAATTTCTCGCCTTATATCGAAAAGCTCTTCGGTGTCTCGCCAACAAAATGGCAGCCCCGTCGTATATGTTACAAGGTACCATTTTTCGATTTTATTTTTTATTTATCGTAATATACAGAAAAATAGCGCACACAATAACAAATTCGTAATTACCCACCCATCAATAAAGTACACACTGGTTATTTTTGTTTGGGTATAGGCTCAGTATCCTGACTGCGGTATCGCAGGACTTTAGCGCTACGGCATCGCTCCTTCTACGCTCCTGAAGCAGCGGTTTCTTTGATGTCCATCTTGTATCACCCGCTGCTAAACGAAGACATGTTTGCGGGGATCACCGCCAGAGGGAACTCTTTTTATTTTCAGATTCTTCACACTAACGCTGATTGGCTCCAGAGAAATTACGTCACTATCAACAAGTTGAGAAAAATACGAGTCGTCATTAACAAGGTCACACACATAAACAAACGTGGCTCCATATGGTACAATGCTAAGATCACCCTAGCATAAGTCCTGTAACAGTAATGTTTTAAATCTTTGTTTGTTATAAAAATTGAAGAAGTCCTTCACGATTGCTTAGAGGACACCTTGAGCTATATAAAATGTACATTCTAATTCAGAAACAACCAAAAGCAACTACACAAAGTGTCTTTGCTTTGTTTATTTACATGTGATTAAATCCATGTATATGTAACATGCAAATATTTCAAGCCGATTTTATTTTAAGTTTTGTGTTATTTTACTTCTATTAGTGATTTGTTTGTTTTATCGGGTGTTCATTGTAGTCGTATATATAACACAAACAAATGCAGCCGAACACGCCGCTGTTAAACATAACCTGATTGGCCGTTGACATCTAATAAAACAGAGCTCCCTCTGGTGGTCATCTCCCGAGAACACGTCTTGCTTTAGCAGCGGTTGATACAAGCTAGTCTGTAGGGCCTAAGATCACCGCTGTTTCAGGATCGTACGCTCCTTCACGACGTGGAACCATCTTACTAGCGGAAAAAAGAGTGGCCAGCATTTATTTTGTTTGTTTGATTGGTGTTTAACGTCGTACTCAAGGGCATTTCACTTATATGACGACGGATTATTCTCTTCTTACTCTGTCTTACTTACATACGGTGGAAAACTGGGAAGGAAACCTCGTAAACACCACCACCCGGGATAGACGGAGTTATCTTGTGTGACTCCATTTTATACCTGTGGTCGACTCGAACCCTTACAGTACATTGGAGGATCAGCAGTTCGACACGCTAACCACTCAGGCGAGCATTTAACAAAAAGTAGTTGGAAACGTTGCCAGAGAGGCGATTGAGGTGACAATTATTCCAATCTCGCTAGAAACATGCACCAATTTAAAATATATATTTTTATTTGACATGCATCAATTTTTATTTTTTCAGATTATTCTACTGAACAATATAAAATTGTAAAATTTACGATGAAAAAATCTTCAAAATAAGTCTTTCATCGGAGTTATAGGTACTATTGCTTGATTGATTGCTTGGGGTTTTGCGCCGTACTTAAGGTTATTTCACTCATATGACGGCTTGCCAGCCCACTGGGTGAAGGAAACCACCCTCGACACCACTGGCAACAAACAATGAAAAGATACAAGACAATCACTGGACATAACAGGACGCCACAACAGCTGCTAATTGCCCCTTAGTGTTGAGAGCACCAGGGCAACACGAAGCTCCCTCCAACCACCCGCTCGGAGTTACAGGACTCCTGTACTTATATATTATTCGTAGAACTAATGAATCTATTGATTTTGTCACGCAAGGGAACTTTTATTCCACATACGTCAATTGAGTTTCGATGAAATGCGGAGTTTTTCTTCTAAACTCTTAGTAGTGATTTTAGTTTACTATCTATTTTGTTCGTCTCCTTAATACGTGCTAGCAATATAATCCATTCTTTAAAGCCACAGCTACAATGGATCAGTAGCAATGTTTAAGTATCTTTTTGCAAATGTCATTTCCATTAGTCCTTTTGAAAGAGAAATCAACTAATCTGTAGAGAAAGGTTGGGTAGTTAAGGAGACTGGGGTGTTTTATTATGTTTTCTTTCCCATAATATTGGTTATAATTCCATCGATCTCAACTAAATCTCAACAAGAGTGTTAACATGAGTGAGGCTAATATAAATTGCTAGCCAAGATAAAAGGGGTGGCTCTAGTGGCAGCATTAAATATCACAAAATGAATAGATGTAAGCGACACACGAATCGATTGAGAATTATAAATTAGGCCTATTTATTTCAAAATGAAAAGGTTTTGTTTGCAGAGTATAGATGGACAGTGGGGGGAATGTAAACAATGACTTATGTCCGTTTTTGATGTCTCGATTTCTGACAAATAGCTGACTTTCTACATAAAGCTAGAAACAGACCTCATTTCTTTTATGAAATATTCAATAAATCTAGGTCAAATATGACAAAGGAAGACAACTGATTTTAAAAATGAGAGACCGTTCATGCAGCATTAAATGTCGATCGTTTACCAGCAATCTTCTTCGAGACTTCACCTCCAAGCTTAGTTTCGCGAGAAACAGATCCGTCTCCCGTTAACTTGCGACCCGCAACAAAAGGTCTGGTAATACAACATCCAAAATTTTACAAATTATCATGGTTTAACCGTTTCGGGCTATTGTTGGTCTGGTGATAAGCTCTTTTTAAAAAAATATTTCAAACTTAAAATTAAATCCAAAACCTACCTGTTTAAATACAAATTAAATAATTTGACATTTATATGTTAAGATGAAACATAATTTAGACCGTGCGCTAGGAGCACGTGTTATAAACTTAGAGGATGTAAACAACGTGTGGACTGGATAAATATAGTATGTTTTAGACTTATAAAAGTTATGATTAACCCATATCTATATTGAGTGAATGTGGGCAACACATTTAAATAGTAGCAAAAGTTGTTTTCATAAGTGCAGCATAACTTCAAAACATAGAGTAAAAAGTGTAAAATGAACAAATGATGAAGTCCGCTATATGTAACTTGGCTGAAGCCTCAAAACGTGTCAGCTGGTCCCCACCTCTCTATAGCATGGAGATACGAGAAGAATGTATCTCTGTTTGTGCAGCCAAATACTGCACACTGCGGCATTGTGGCGCCTAACTACTGCCGCTAGAAACTCTTCCTGTGTCAGTCCTCAAGGTGTACAGTCGTCACTGAACCAACTTACTTGATCAAAAGTCGACAACAAATACATTAAAGATAACCGATACGTATGACATCAATGAAGAAAATATGTGGATGGGGGTTGGGTGACGTCAGACCGGACGTAGAATCAATTCCTCACCTGCAGAAAAGCTGGAATTCGATTGGACAAAATTCAGCTCGGGTATGGATATGGTCGTCTCCACAGCTCTGTTTGGCATAGTAGCGTATTGTAACTTTCAATGCCGATTACTCCGCTTTACGTGGCAGTTGAAAGCTAAAGTAAATTTGTTCTTACTCAGATGAAAATAGACTTTTTACCCATAGTCAACTTTGTCAAAAGTCGTCTTTTCTTTTAAACAGATAGATTTTGGATTTGATTTAAAGTTTGAAGTAGTTTTTTTTAAAAGGAGCTTATCAGAACACCAGATCAACGGTAGCCCGATACGGTGGCGGCCATGATAATTTGCAAAATTTTGTATGTGTTTTGTACCTTTCTGGTGTTAACTTGCCACCCGCCTGCACAAGGGTCTGGTTACACAACATACACAATTTTGTTCCTAATGATGGCCGCCTCCGGATTGGGCTATATCGTCAGCTTGTGTTCTTGTGTTCAAACTTAAAATCGAATACAAAACCTATATGTTTAAATACAAATAAATTAATTTTAGACTTATTTGTTGAATTCTGAAACATACTGTATTTAGCCCGTTCACACGTTGTTTACTACCTCCCAGTTTATAACTCTTGTTGTTACGCACGGTCTAAATTATGTTTCAGCCTCAACCAATAAATAATGCAAAATAGATTAATTTGTATTTAATGATCAACGTTTTGGATTTGATTTAAAGTTTAAAATATTTTTTAAAAAGAGCTAATCAGAACACCGGCTTAACGATAACCCGATCTGCTGGAGGCCATGATAGTTTGCTAAATTGTGTATGTTTTGTTACCAGACCAATGTGGCGGGTCCCCAGTTAACGCAAGAAGGGTCTGGTTCACGCGTAGTCTCGCGTAGCTCTTTTTAAAAAAAAAAAATTAAATTAAAATTCAATCCAAAACATATCTATTTAAATACAAATTAATTAATTTTACATTTATTTGTAGAGTCTGAAACATTCTGTATTTAGCCAGGCGACACTAACGTTGCTTACTGCCTTGTTTATAACACGTGTTCTTACGCCAGGGTCTAAATTATGTTTCAGATATCACAAATAAATGTAAAATTAATTAATTTGCCTTTAAACAGATAGGTTTTGGATTCGATTTTAATTTTGAAACATTTTTTTTAAAAAGAGCTTATCAGAACACCAGATCAATGATAGCACGATAACGGTGGCGGCCATGATTATTTGCAAAGTTGTGTATGTTGTGAGACCAGACCCTAGCAGCGGGTCGCAAATTACTGCGAAGGGTCTGGTTCACGCGAGACTAGTTCACGTGAGACTAAGGCACGCCCCATCTTATTTCTCCCAGGCTGGCATTCTGGGTCCCGCGAATTCGCCTACTCCGAGATCTACGAAATCGAGCTCTATCAAATCCGACCAGCAAATTTCATGCCAAGTTATACTCGTGGCCTGATCACATGACCATCTGCAGTTTCAGCAATCACCATTTTCCTTCCGGTAAATCAAAACAGCAGACGGAAACAGACAATTTGTTACAGAATTTATCTTTACCTGCCAAGTACAACATAACTGTACGTAGCTGATTTCAACTACGAACATCTTTTATACACAAAAAATTAGCCTTATTTTACTAATTGTGACACTTCCCCTTGGTAGCTTCAAGCGTCCGTCTAATATTGCACATGTTTTTTTTCTCCTCTGATCAGTATGCCGAAGGCATGTGTGTTTGATTGGTATTTAACGTCGTACTCAAGGGTATTTCATTTATATGACGACGGATTATCCACTTCTTACTCTGCCTTACTTAATACGGTGGAAAACC
>JAUELC010121355.1:0-11565 GCA_031471745.1 Cryptochiton stelleri
TTTTGGTCCATTAACAATGATTTCTCCACAAGCTTCCATCCCTGGCCCATTATTAGCAATGGTTTGTCCACAAACTTCCATCCTTCGTCCTTAATTGACTTTGATTTTTTCATACCTCCATTTTTGGCCCATTAACAGTGATTTCTCCACAAGCTTCCATCCTTGATCCATTAGCTTTGATCTTCTCATCGAGTTTCCATTTTTGGTCCATTAACAATGATTTCTCCACAAACTTCAATCCTTGGTCCTTAAACATTGATTTTTTCATGCTTCCATTTTTGGCCCATTAACAGTGATTTCCCCACAAGATTCCATCCTTGATCCATTAGCTTTGATCTTCTCATCGAGCTTCCATTTTTGGTCCATTAATATTGATTTCTCCACAAGCTTCCATCCTTGATCCATTAACATTGATCTTCTCATTGAGCTTCCATTTTTGGTCCATTAACAATGATTTCTCCACAAGCTTCCATCCCTGGCCCATTATTAGCAATGGTTTGTCCACAAACTTACATCCTTCGTCCTTAAACATTGATTTTTTCATGCCTCCATTTTTGGCCCATTAACAGTGATTTCTCAGAGGTGTAAATCTTCAGGTTTTTGCCTGATTTCAGGTTTTTTCTTCAGGTTTTTTGGCCTGATTTCAGGTTTTTTGCTCACTCTTGCTGGGAAAAAAAAGGGTTTCAGGTTTTCTGTCCAACATCTGTTTACACCTCTGATTTCTACACAAGCTTCCATCCTTGATCCATTTGCTTTGATCTTATCATTGAGCTTCCGTTTCTGGCCCATTAACATTGATTTCTCCACGAGCTTCCATCCTTGATCCATTAACATTGATCTTCTCATTGAGCTTCCATTTTTGGTTCATTAACATTGATTTCTCCACAATCTTCCATCCTTGGCCCATTATTAACAATGATTTAACCACAAACTTCCATACTTGATCCGTAAACATTGATTTTTTCATGCTTTCATTTTTTGGCCCATTAACAGCGATTTCTCCACAAGCTTCCTTCCTCGATCTATTAGCTTTGATCTTCTCATCGTGCTTCCATTTTTGGTAAATTAAGATTGATTTCTCCACAAGCTTCTATTTTTGATCCATTAACACATGATTGATCCATCCATTAATTGTCCACAAACTTCTATTCTTAAACATTGATTTTTTCATGCTTCCATTTTTTGTCCATAAACATTGATCTTTTCATGCTTCCATTTTTGGCCTATTAGCAATGATTTGTCCACAAACTTCCATCCTTGGTCCATTAACATTGATCGTCTCTTCAAGCTTCCATTTTTGGTCCATTTACATTGATTTCTCTACAAGCTTCCATCCTTAGTCCATTACCATTGATCTTCTCAAACTTGCATTTTTTCGTCCATTAACAATGATCTTCTCCTAAAGCATCCATGTAAAGTTATTCAGTTTGTGTTAAGTATGTGTAAATTATAGTATCTTTTACACAATCTGTTACCGCCTTAGAGTAATATAACTAGCTATCCATACAGCTTGAATATGCTGTGTATGAAAACTGACCCTGGGTTTATTAGTGTAAAATGGCTGTTAATAGAATCAACAAGATTAATAGAATCATATTTTCTATTATAAATCTTCTACTGGTTATTGTTTGTTGAGCCTTGGACTTTTTTGCTGTTAACACTAGAACATCATCAAACCTGCATAAATTCTGCTTTGATAGATTTTATGAAGAGAGAGAAACTATAACTTTTATATATGAGTGTGTGAAAGGTTTTGTATCATTATACCATTTCAAATCCACTGTATTCAAAATTAACTATACCTTAATTTCTCATGAAATTAAATGTACTTTTTGGTGGTTATTCTCCAAACTTAATTTTCAGTTTGGTTAATAGCTCCCTTATATACAATTATACTTCAAATCCCTAACATCAAGATTTACCCTTATTATATAGCATATATTTATTTGAGAAATAAATTTGCATACCTCACTTTTATTAACAAGAGAGCTGTCAACATTGACATCTTCGGATGAAGTACAAGATAAAAAAATAATTTATGTTAATGAAACAGAAGATGCTGAGTGTCATATGGAAATATGTTACGTTTAAACTAATATGTAGTAATTAGTTAAATCTATCTATACTTCTAAGTTAGTGTAGTCATGCTTAGTGGATTTGTTGTAAAACAGTAACATCTTGATATGAGAAAAGGTTACTTGATTGCTTTGTTAGTTAATTTAGCAGCTATATTTCATTCTCAGTTAAACAAGCTATCAGCAATGATTAGAGATACATGTAGTGTTGTATAGTATTACTTTGGAACCCTTTTTTACCTATATTGTACTAGGAATTTGGGGACCCGCCTTGCTCTGATTCACCATTGCCCCCTATTCACAAAAGGGCCCCCTGTAGAATAAAGAGGACTTGTTTTGGGTGCTCCAAATGTCCTCTTTATGATTTATATTAAGGCCACACAGACAGAAAAAGGTTCCAAAATATAGATTAGGTTGTATAATCCTTTATCCAATTTAAAGAGATTAATTAAAGAAGTTTGATTATATAGAGTACTTTTATATACTTAGTACCCTATTGTTTTGTTTATATCAGAGGTTTACAGTGGTTTGGATGGCAATACCTATCATGATTAACTTTTACAAATCACTAACAAGGACTTTGGGTGAATTATTAAAGCTCTACTGAGATTTCCTGTACTTTGTGGGACAAAATAACTTTTCTCCTAATTGTAGATTCGTGGTAACAGCATGGGTCCGTCTGACGTCTAACAGGTTATAATGATTGGCCAGGCCACAGTATGTTTAACGTGTAAACCCTCTTAGGTTTGTTTAGGTGGAAATTGGTTTGAGGAGCTTCTTCAACTCTTTGAGCTTGTCGAATCAATGAGGTGGAATAGCGGACTGAATTAGAGAGATAGAGCTTGAAGAGAGGCCAGCCAATACTCTCAATCAGTCCATGGCTAGATTACATTGATACAAATTGCTCCAGTAGAAACGTGTGTCCGAACTCGTTTAGACGAATCTCTAATACAATCAACCGTTTTGGTCATTGAGGTGTTGGTCAGTTAGGCTTTGTATTAAGGCACTGTCCATCGTCCAGTCATTGGTCAGTTCCACCAACAACAATACCTATTGTAAATCCCCTAAACATTCAAATCAATTAAAAAATGTGCCTAATGAATTATCAGGTATCTGTCGTTGACCGCTATATAATTTATGCTTGCAGGATAACATGAAATGTGAACTTTTATATAATGACAGTGGTATATTATTATGTTAACCATTCCAGAAACACAATGGAGGGGGTTTTTT
This sequence comes from Cryptochiton stelleri, assembly GCA_031471745.1. Lineage (NCBI taxonomy): Eukaryota > Metazoa > Mollusca > Polyplacophora > Chitonida > Mopaliidae > Cryptochiton > Cryptochiton stelleri. Next base: position 3,309 of record JAUELC010121355.1, read on the forward strand.
TTCAGAGTATTTACCATAGGGTCAGTTGATTGTGTGTCCTGTTAACCTACTGAGTCTCAGGGGAAATTAGCAAAGCTTTATACTTAATACTGTGTAAAAGTTTACTCAAAGGCTGATAGAATAAGCCACATTGGACTATTTAGATGATCCGTTTAGTTGCCTTATAGAATCTACCAAATCCCCAATCATGAGTGAACCTCCCAGCCAATGATATTATTCTGTTCAAAATTGGATTCATCAAACAATATTATCTGCTCAATCCACTTTGGTTTAAGTTATTTTTTGTCAAAAGAAGGGCTTCAAATATAGTTGCCCTGATGATAGTTTGCTTGAGGCTTCTCGTTTGCGTATCTTCATGAACTTCCATATTTTCTGAGGACATGATGTTGAAGATATCTGTTGGGGTCAAGATTTTAACATTACAGATATTCAAACTGAAGACACCTGGTTTGTCTGATTCATCAGTTCCAAAATTAACATGAAATCAGAGAATACTGACCTGAATTTCTGCTAACTTTCTATCTCTTGTAGGTTAAAAAACCTTGAGTATACACACACCCTGGGATTTTTTGGGAGCATCCTGTGCCCTGGTGCTCTCTGAGTTAGGGGGCAACATGAAGCTCATTTATTGCAATGTCTTGAAACACCATGCTTTGGCTTCTGTAATTGTCTAGTATCTTGTCATTGTTTGTTGCCAGAGGCGTTAGGATGGTTTCCTTTTCCCAACGGGCTGACATGCCATCATATGAGTGAAAAACTAAGCATGGCATAAAACCCCAATCAATCCAACATACATTCATGCACCCTGCCAAAACCAAACATTTTCTCTGCTCCTATAGCTGGTTGGTATGCACATTCACTCAATTATAAATACTACTTTCATTTCTAAATTTCGAATGAATCAGAATGCATAGAAATATTTCCTTAAATATATTTCCAACGATTAATCAAACTGGAAACAGGGATTTTGATTAATTACATTTTTTATTAAAAGTCATAACATACATGTACATGTTTATACATGTACACATGATAGAAATTTTGACTTTCCATTTATGGCTCTTGATGATTGCTCTAAAGACCGCCATTGTACATCTCTTCACCTATTGGCAGTGTGTGACCTCAGTGTCTGTTTAACAGTACTTTGTACTAAATACAGTGTACTATCCCTGACAGACATAAAAATATCTTTTATCGTCTCAGATTATAAAAAGGAGACAGACAACATTTTATGCTATGTGTTACTTTTAGCAAAGCCATGAAAAGAAGCTGAAAGTAAATACCCAGATGACTTGTTCTTTACACATTCACTTAGAGAATCAACTCTCTGTCTCCGTTTCTATCCTGTTTTTCATAAAGTAATTACAGTTATGGTATTACTTTCCGCCTTCTTTAACCCATGAAGAATTCCTAAGTAACTGTTATTTGGAATGCATATTTTATTAGCCCTCTCGACCCCTTGAAAATTGAGGCGGCTCCAATTTTAGCATTAATGATTAATTCAGATGTCTATTGGACTTGCAGTAAATGGCTTTGATCTATCGTGTAATATTAAGTTTACCATACATCTCTGTTCCCTACCTCTCCTCAGCTTACAGTCACTTAATGCTACGTGACATTTACACAAAGAAGTTTACTTAAATATTTAGGTAATAATGCCAGGTTTGGTTATTTCAACTGCTCTGATTTCTTGAAAGCATCAACCAATTCATTACCACCTCAGGGACTTCTATTCACTTACCTTTTTAACCCATTCCAGATTCAAAAGTGTCTTTATAATATATTTTTATGACTACATATTTAATAGAGCCTTAGCTTTATTGTTATCTATTATAAATTTCCAACTTATCTTAACTTTTAATCTATACTTTCAACAGGTAAAAGCTAAATCCCTGATATTTTGTGAACACAGGTGCATATTATTTTTAAAAAGTAAATGGATTTACCATTATTATTATTCTCTGTTAAGAAAATATAATTATATTATGCAAGATATTAAATTATTTGATTCAATTAGAAATTTAAAGTCATCTTTGCCCCTCAAGAACAATTATGTAAATATCTATTTCGATGTTTAAGTTTTATAGATAGAAGAAAAACGGTACACTATCACCATAGTCCTTAACATGTCCGCTAGCCTGTTTTCTTAATTTTGCATTCTAGCAAACCTTCTATCCTAGTGAAAAATGTGGAATATTATTGTTAAAGTTTGAATTCTATTTTGTCTGGGTTATTGTGGAAGCAGATGGAATTTCTCATTAATTGGTTATTTGACTTTGTGACACATTGCTAGGGAATTGTAATCAAACTGCTAGCCACAAATGAAACCTTTCTTTGATGACTCAACATTGGGCTGGATTGGATTAATAAAAAAGTTCTTTTTGCATGCGAGGGACCATTTGTAAGAGAAGTCCTCAAACAGGCGTGCAGGAGATGTCGTTAAATGACCATTGTCAACCTGCTGATGAAGTGGGCGCCTGGAATTATAGTGCTCTCCTAAAGTTGAGAACTATTGTTTCCTCGTTAGAACAGAGTGCTTAACCTGCTACAAATGGACTGGTTAATTATATGCAATGTTGTATATGGTGCGTCAGGTTGTAGATTGATGGGGCTTTCATGAACTGCTAACAATCTAACCAGGATAGCCATTGTCCATATGATTGTTCTAGAGTAGGGTTGAGAATGCTTTGATGTGGTGACCTTTTAACTAGAGGTCATAATATTGCAGCATCTCTTGTTTTATTCATATGGCCCTACATCAGATTGTTCCCCATTGAAACTGCCTGAAGCAAGCCCCTCATCGGTGTAGATGATATTAAATATCTGCTAGCTGTTGTGGAAAGCTTATCAATATCTCACTGATATCAATCTGTAATTATAGAGAAATTGACAACCCTCTCCAAATAAAAGGGAAGAGATGTGCTGGACTGATTGCATCTGTCCTAGATCTGCACCAGTGTCAAGGGGCAAGGTATCAAACTCCCCTCTCAGCTCACATTGGTATGGCCTGCTTTATATGCATTATTACAGGATGGGGTGAGGCTACTTTAGAGCCTTGGAGATGAAAGGTCAGGGATGTCCAATTAACATAGAGATTAAGATCTTGAAAGTTTGTTTACAACTGGTCATAGGTGACTTCCCTATTACAGGGGGTTTAAAATGCCATTATGATGGGCTGGAGGAAAGAAGAAATTTGGTGAATTAGAACAAAAGCTTGGTATCTCAGTCCACTGGCGGATCAAACTTAATCAAGTTAAGTCGTCTCGAGGGGATGTACTGATGACTGATAAAACTACCCTAACAATATACCTCTGAATTCTAGCTAAAAATATAGCTGAAAAAGTGTGGTCTCTCGGCCTCCCATTTAATTATGTGATAGTTATGTCAGTTAAGCGTAGAGTGATGGGGAGTGCATGTAAAGCCTCACTGGTAATTTATATGAGGCTTGTTAATAACACGCTTGATTGATAGTGAACCAGGAGAGTTAGTATGCCCACTGTGTGCCCGTAAATCTCAAATTGGGGATCAGCTTTTTACCGCAGATTGGGGATCATATTAGCAAGGGCATCAGTTGTGTGAATACAGATGGAAATAGAACTAGATTTGTAAACATATTTATCATGTGGAGTGCAGAAAGCTTAAGTTTTTAGGGTCCTCTACTGAAGTTAATGGATTCCTCTTGCCATTCATCTGGATTTATACGCTTGAATAGGATCGCAGGCATAGTGAGTATGCTAAAGAAAAAACACATGCAAAAAGTATTGATGTTTATTTACTAATGCATCCACTGAGTTCGATATTTACTCTAGAATGCCACACTTATTTGCACACTTTATTCTTGTTACCATTTTCTATCTAAGAAACTTTTGCTGACTTTAATTTCTTTTCCATTCACAAATTGTTATCACCTGTAAATATTCTAGAATTACCTGAGAAGGCCCAAGATGTATTTTCCTCCTTTTGATTTTCTGTTTCCTGATGGTACAGGTATCCAAGCATGAATTGGTGGTGTTAATTTGGCTATATTTTTACCAGAAACTTTTAGTATGTTTTCAAAAACAAAAACATGTATTGGTACTTGAGACATCTTTTAATTTTGTTACATGTCACAATTTTCTTATGTACTTTGTAAGGCACAAGTTGGTTAGGTTGTGTTGACCACATTTATAAAATGTGTATTGATGATTATATTTTATTGGCTGTGTTATATGCTATCTGTATTTGTATTAAATATATGTAGGCAGTATTTCTCTGCAGTACAACAGAGCTGTTGGCTTTAAGGAACTTTGCCAGTCTATCAGGGTAGGATTTTGAACGTCGGAGGATTCTCTCAAATGCTTTGGGCTGGCTAGTTGGCTGGTACGAGGAGCTATTAAGTTAGATCAGTGATTGACTGTTTTTATGGGGTGGCTACTGACACTGAGATAATAGGAAGATCTTTACTGGGTTCACTTGGCAATGGTATTATGATTCCGTGGTAGCGACTTTTCATTCCTCAGCTCTGACAACTGTATCAGGGTAGCTGTGTGCCGCGATGGTCCTCTTATTGATCGTGGGTTTCCTTGGAAAATCTTCTCACATCCCCTATTTATCTTGGGACTATCTTTGCCCTACTGGAGACCAATGGTGAAAATACTTATACAGCCTGTACTGAAAGATAAGACACCTTGTTAGGTGTGGTAACCCAAGTTTGGATTTAACAGGACAGTTTGGTCTTCACAAGTATCAAAGGAAATTGTAAGTGGATGGATTTCACTAAAGGGTTCTGGTACTTGTAGAACACTTAATTAAGGATATGTTTAGTCTATTATGGTATATATTTATCAGAGATTGCATGATTGGATTTCTAAGCCTTTACGAGGACAAATGTGAGCTATAAATGATTTAGCTGATTTTCATTATTAGTTTTATTTAACAGTTAGTTAATCACTCTGTTTTGATTAATGTATTGACTCTATATTGTAACAGAATTATATAGATTTATTGGTTATTGGTGTTAAGCTATTTACCATTCAAAGCATTTATCACCTTATAATATTATAACACTCTGCAAACCTGTGACAACATATCTAACATAAATCAGTAACTACCATCTTTTCAATGAGAAGATTGTAGGCGTATAATGGCACTCAAGCTGTTTGTTTATATTGTCTCTTAAAGAGCTGTGTGTGAAGTGAAACATTTAATTTAAAAGTATACCTGATTTTTGTTACCTTTAAAATCTAATTCTTTATCAAGTGTTATTGTATCTAGTTATCCAAGTGATTATAAGCATGTAAAAAAACAATACAAAGTAAAAAGCACTTAGTAATGATAAAGCAACTGACCTCCAGTGTCTTTGAATGCCCGATGTTGTGTGGCTGTCAACCAATGTGTCCTTCTGTCACATTGTAAGGGGCATAACTCTGTCCTCTGATGTAGGGTAAATGGCTTCTGTCATGGAGCCCTGTTAACACTGTTGAGAAATTACCTTATTTACGGTTGAAGGATGGAAAAAGTGAAACTGGATAATTGTGTTGTGTAATGGATGACTTTGTGTTTTCTTAGTGTTACATGTAGGTAAAGCATAAGAACACTTCGTTTTCTTCCCAAATGACTTTTACTTGTGTAGGGTTACACGAGGTTCAGAAGTTCAAGGTACCAAAATTTAAGCAATGCATTTTTAAAAAAATATAAAACATGTCTTTGATCATTATCATTCTGTTATTGAGATTGGTTATGGGCACCTAACTGACATAATGTCAAGCATCTTAATACAGTGCGGCGGCTGGAGGGAGCTTCGTGTTGTCCTGGTGCTCTCAGAGATAAGGGACAACAAGAAGCTGTTGTGGCGACCTGTTTTGTCCTGTGATTGTCTTGTATCTTGTCACTGTTTGTTGCCTGTGACGTCGGGGGTGGTTTCCTTCACCCATTGAGCTGGCGCGCTGTCATATGAGTGAAATAACCTTAAGTACGGTACAAAAACAAACAATCCTGTCACCTATGGACCCTCTGGCCAAGGGCAGTATGTTCCAAGCACAGTCTTTACTTAGCACTGGAGGAACATTCATTTTCCAACAGAGCAAAACATTTCCCATTTTGTTGTTGAGTTAGTGTGGCTATTTACTGTGGGAGCACAATGCCGCCATATAATTGAAATATCCTTAAGCACGGCTTTAAACACTAATCAATGAATTCATTAAATATTGTACCAATGCGGGTAAGAAATTTGAGTCCAACCTCGGCTATGCTTTGAAATTCTGTGTGTGGGAAAGTTGCCAATGAACTCGCCAGTAACTGGTTTACGCCACCATAAATACTGGAACCGCAGTCAATTGAAATAGTTTCGAGTATGGCGTAAAGCACCTAGCAGAAATATAAGACAACTGTCTCAAGCATCCTTGGTATCCTCTTGTCGTGTAAAAACTGAGGAAAATGATAAGTAATAAAAAAAAAACAAACATCATTTCGTGTGAGAACTGGGGTAAATGTTAAATCAAAATACATCATAATACATCATCATAAGGCGCCCACGTTTAGCATAAACGAAAGGGTGTGTCAAAGTACATGATAGAAGATCTGTTTGTAAAATAATACGTAAGTTTACAAACTCTATATGGCTTCTAAGAATTTTGCGATGCTTCCTCTATGTTTGAGTCATTTTGACTCGATGAATTGTGTATAGCGCACATTGAAATGTTGTGGAAGCTTTTTCTTTTTGTCTGATCTAGAGAATCACATACCATTGCGTTCATTTGGCTCTATGTGTCATTTTGAAGTTGGGTACTTGTAAGAGTGTGAACCTGTCGGGATATCTTGATTTAATTGATTGATTTGAGTTTAAGCTGTTGATGAATGTTACACTATGATTTCAGTGTGACCTAATCCACGTCTGCTGTGAAAACGATGTCAGGTAAGCCTGATTGCACCGTATTCCATAAACGTGTTGATTGGAGGAAACGACAGCTGCGGCTTCTGTCGAGAAGAACCTGTCTCTTGTCGCCAACGCAACTCAAAGTTTCATCTAATTGCCAGGCGCTGACCATGGTGATGCTCATCCAATCGCTAGGCAATCATATATCTATGGTTAAACCTATCGCTTCAACACAATCTTACCAGCTGAGTATCACAAGTTTCTGTCCACAGAGTGAATCAGCTGGCATCTGTTCCGTTCAAGAGAAATTTACCTTTTTTCAACAGAGACATAATCCTGTACTTCCTTAACTTAGGTAACGCTGAAGCAAAACGTGCATCGAATATTCTTGCAGTTTAAATCGAAGGTAAGTCAGTTTACTTTGTTGTTTTTTTCTTTTATATTTTTTAATTTTTACGGCGAACATTAGACTTGTGCTGGTTTTATACGGGGATTAATATAGCTACGAGACAACAGGCTTTTCGCAGCCATATTCAAAGGATCGCTTTTATGAGCGAAAACATTAATTTTGAATACATCGCGAAACACAATACAAATAAATGAAGCAACATTTAAATAGCTACACTACAGCATTCACATTTAGAAAGGAAATCAGCTTCAAGCCATCTTACAACATCCATCTGATGGTACCGATATCATGCGGACACGCTGACAATGAAAATATACATATAATTGTTTCTACAAAATTGCAACGTAACTTGCACTAAATGCTTTCACGACAAAAAGTTCTGCGACCACTATCCATCAATCATTCGTGTATCGTAAAGTTAGGAAAAAATCATCAGGTAAAATTTAGATTTCACTTCTGCGTTATTTTATTTAGATCTCCAATACTCTCAAGTTGCCTTACTTTAGGATGTGTATTGCTTTTGATAAGATGATACAATTGTCCATTTCAAATTCTGTGGGCTGCAGATTAAACAAAATTTTCCAAACGGTTGTTGTCACTTATTAAGCGTTAATGAGTTAATTTAATATCATATGACATTGTTACCAACTACAACGAAGCTTTAGCATACGATAAGTTCTATATAATTACAGTTCATTAACCTGCAGATGTTTACAACTTCTCAATCAACAAACACAATTTATGAGTAGGCCTATATCTGGAACAAATAGATGCTATTGTAGCGTCCATGTGTAAGTGTTTCAATAAGAGAGAGATTGACAGTGTTCCTTGGGAGACGATTCGGCTCGTGAGCCTCCATAGCTTAGTCAGTTAGACTGTTGGCCATGCAAGCCAAAGTTCTCGCCTTATTGTTTATCACCAGACCGCCTTCACACTGTTTGGGGATGATGTTTTCTCAAATGTATGAAACGTTAGCCGTCCACTTGTACACAATA
>JAUELC010121466.1:0-11564 GCA_031471745.1 Cryptochiton stelleri
TTTGCTTGAGTAAATACGAAAGCCTGGTTCTGGCATATATATATTTGTAATAAATGAAGAGAGAAAAATTTGCTTACCTCCACCGCGATTCGAACCTGGGACCTTTGGGTTACAGGCCCATCACTCTACCGACTGAGCTACGGAGGCTCACAATAGAATGCTTCCCGATTTGACCTAGTGAAGACTGCATTTCTCTCTCTACATAGAGCACTGATACAAGGATGCTAAAGTAGCATCTTTTTGATCTAGATATTACTCACAATTGGTCATGTACACTGCTATAATAGAAATAACAAGCTCATACTACAATAAGATCTATGTACCTTCCATAGTAGGTGCAGTGGCTGAGAAACCATCATCACTGGTGATTTCAAACATCAGATGTGGTTTGTCTCGCAGAGAGTTTCCCTTCTCTCTTTGGGAGGGGTCCTCAGTACCATACAGTGGCGCAATAAGAGGAGACTCGGTGACCACTTCCTCAATAGATGCCTGGGGTAGAACGCACAAGTCCCGCTGACTGTGTATGATTGGGTGACTTGGAAGATGGCCTGTAACACAACAACACAATGATGAACAGAATGAATATTGATTAATTCAAAATAACATTCACAATATACAATGACACTGATTCAAAGAAATAGCAAAAATTATGACTAATTCTTATTGATGAAGATTGGCATATTGGACAAGACAAACCGAAACATAACTTGAAAACAGATATGATAATGTGAACACGAATTCAAAAAATCTTTGTTAAACCAACGCCCATAAAATCAACAGGAATGTAGGTTTGTGAAATGTTTTGAAACATGTTGCAGTGTTGTCAGTTCGTTATGTGAAACCAAGTTTAGGCGTATATGTCAAATTCATAAAGCTTTGTTAAATTCCAACAAAATAAAACAGAATAAATCAGTAACTTACCAATGTATGTTGGTCTGTGTAAACCACTTGGACGAGTATGAGCTTTAGTTGCACGTCCTTTTTGTACAATTGGCTTGGTTTTTCTTGCTGGTTTTCTGGACGGAGCTCTTAGTTGAGGATCTATCCTCTTTACTGTCACATTATCTTGACATGCTGAGACAAGCTCTCTGCAATAACCTGTTTTTATTCCGTTCTTTTCAAGGTAAGATTCCAGATTGATTCTCTTGACTTGAATCATAGGGTTTTGCAAATTTTGTACTGGCTTCTTTCGACATAAAATTGACGGTTTGGTCATTACTTTATGCTTCAAGGCCTTCTTGACTAGAAGTTGAGAGCTTGCTCTACTCTGTAAAGATTGTTGCCTAAGCAATGAAGCCTGGATAGATGATTGGAAAGGTCCTGGAGATGCCTGTAACATTCTTCTCAAATTTGCTGGGTTGATATGGGATAGGTTGCCAGCATTAACTGTGGTGGAGAACTGGATTTGGGAAACTGTTGTTCTTGAGGAGGTAGAGACCCCAGCAAGGGGCTGATCAGTTTTAGATTTCTCTACATATGTCACCTTATCAAGTGTCTCTTCAATACTATGTAGCATATTCCTTAACTTAGGGTGTTGTTTAGAGTTAACAGTGACTACTGGCCCAGATGATGTTGCCTTCACTGTAGTTCCCTTATCTGTTATCTCCTTCAGGATCTTCATGGCAGAATTCTGTGATAATGCACTTACAAATGGTGGGGTTGTGTTTCCAGATGGCATCAGAATTTTTAATATATTTGCATTGCCTACATTTGGCTTAATAGGTTGTGCACTGTTCCTTACAAAGGCACTTTCACCAGAAACTGACTTTGTGGGGTTATAGTAGGCATGTCCAGCTTTACCTGTCTGACAAGGAAAATGAAGTGGTGGAGTAGTTTTCAGAAGCGGATTGCAATCTCCTGTGACAGGTTTTATATTAGCAGACTGATTGGTTTGTGTGATTACTTGGTGAGATTGTGTGAAGCCCTGTTTCAAGTTGACAGGTTGAACAGTGTTTGATAGAAATCGGGAGGCTTGTGGGAAGTTCTGTGGCAATTCCACTTTTGAAAGCATTTGACCAGGTTGTGAGTAACCTTGCCCTACACCTAGAGGCTCAACTGTGGGATTATGTAGGATTGAGGTACTATTGCTCAAGTACACATTTTGCTGGGGTTGAAGTATATTGGGAGCTGGAACACCCTGCAGCTGTACTGCACATGGTCCTGTACTGGAAAAATGGGCTGGTACCTGTATCGATTGTGTTTGAACCAGGTTTCTTGGAACATTTCCTGGGAATCCTGATATAGCAGCTGTGTGAGACACCTGTTGAAACGAATTATGCAGAACTTGAGGTACTGAGACCTGCACTGATGGAAACAGTACATTTTGAGTTGGGGTTGAGAGTAGAGTATTTGAGATGGAATGATGTGTTGGAATATCATGGACAATGCTGCTAACAGGTTGAAGAACCTGTCCAGTAGTCAAAACACCCTGATGAAGAGGTGCTGGAGACAGTATATGCGATGTTGATTGCCCCACTGACAGCTGTGTCTGATTAGACATTGGATACCTTTGAATCAAGCGATTTACTGTTGCAAGACCCTGATCATTCATTGGCTGTATCCGGTTACTGATCACCTGTTGAATTAAGGTTGATGCGTCAACAGGAGACAGTACTGTCCCACCAACTGAATTCGGATTCACCAAAGAGAATTGTCTGGGTGCTGTGATACTTCTCGATGACACACTGTAAGTTGGTGCACCTTGATGAACAGTGATTGGTTTTGATAAAGGAACACCAGTGTAAGTTGCTGGCATCTGACTGTCAGTATTCATCACAAAGCTTCCCAGATAATTCAAGTTCGTTCCTTTTGGTCTGATATTGGGTGGATGTTTTACAGCATCTATCATTTGCTGAATTGCAATCCCACGTGGCTGATGTACAATAGTAACATTAGAGAGCCCTTCAGGAGCCTTACTTAGAATACTGTTTATTTGTTTTTCAATAGCTAATTCAATTGAGGATGGCGGAATTTTATTTTGACTTGACTTGGCTAAAGTGGATTTTGTTAACTGTTGCAAAGGCGAAGAGACTTTATCAGAAATACACAGGTTTGTACGAGACTGTGAAAGATTTGTAGACTCTGGCTTCAAATTGCCTGTAGTTGCAGTAGATAACTGATAATCACCACTGTTTGAAATAAATGGAGGTTGTACATCACAGTTTGTTTTTTTTATCTCCGACTTATTTAGGTGGTTTATTGCGTTATGTTGTTTTAGCTTACTTGATTTCAATATAGCTGGACTCACACTTTTCTTCATCAAGTTGGTAGGTCCTTTGGAAATATCAACCAGTTTAAGGCCAGGGGCTGAATACACAAGACCATCTGTCTTACTAGTACCAGGACTCAATTCAGAGATTGTCGTTGAAGAATGGTTAGCACACTTTGGTAATACTAGCAATTCTGACGTAGAATTTGGGTAAACAATTATTTCTTGTGTAGATATGACATGGTTCTTGTTCGAAGATTTAGTGCTGTATGGGGGGTTATAAGACTTAAGATTTGTTTGTGCATTCATAACAAGGCTTCCTTCTTGAGAGGCTGCCGTATGTCCACTTATCACAGTTGCTTTGACAGAGGATGTTGAGAGAGAATTGCTGTCTTCCTCTGTATCCGTTAACACAGTCAAGTCAACAAGTTCCACTACATTGTTTTTGGAATACGTTTTAATTAACTGTTTCTTGCTACTTTGTGCAACGTCTTTTGTGTTTGAAGAAGCTCTATCAGGTAATTGTTCACAAATTTCTCCAATATTTATTTTGTGGGAAGATGAGGTCTCAGTTAACTGGTCACTATGTTGTGCAATATCCATAGTTCTTGAAGTAAATGTTTCTCTGTATTGCCCATCACCCAAGTTGGTAGGACATAAACCTAGTTTATTATTAGAGTCCCCTTTGTTTGTTTCACAGCTCATTTTCAATATTTCAGGTGAATTTTTCTGAACTTTGTCATCTTCCCTCATATCAAGCTGCTTAACAATTATGTTCTTTCTTAAAATATTGCCAGTCAACTCGCATAATTTGATATCAGCATCAGAGAATTCATCACTCTTTTCTTCTTTTGTAGATTCATTTGAAAATGTTCTTGTTCGTTTTGCTCTGAATGGAGTTTTCACACGCTGAATTAAACTTGTTCTTGATCGAAGTTTTCTAAATACAGGGTTGTCTTTAGGTGCGGAATCTGATGCCTGTCTTTTGTGGATATTCTGTCCAGACACTGGTGAATTGGGTAACCTCTTCTTAAAACTGGGATCTTTTAATCTCGGAGATGTTCTTGATGTTTGGTTGGTGTGAGACTCCAGACTGTTTACATGTAGTAATGCTCTATCCCTTAACTCTGGTGACTTCTTCTCTCCTTTTCCACTGCCACGAGGCCTTCCTCTGCCTCGATATGGGGTCAGGTTCAATGTTTGAAACTCAGACGGCTTTCGTTTGAATACTGGTGAATCTGATCTCTCAGCATTATCAGGATTTTCATCATCAACACTAATAGTAATCTTTCTTTTTGGAGGCCTGCCTCTGCCTCTTTTTACTGGAGGTTCTACAGTATTTGTGGCTTGAAGTTTGAGCTTTTTGTTCTCTGCTGTACCTCGTTCATCCTCTTCTTCATCCTCGTCACTGCTTACCTCAAAGTCACAGTCCTCAACATGAGTATTAAAACTTTGCTTAGTCCTGTATAATCGCTTACAAATAGGACATTTAAATGGGCCTTCCTTACCCGGTGCAGACTTTGCCAAACTCTGTGCCTTGATCTTCAGAGCTATCATGTCATGTAAAGGAAGAGATGTGGGTGGGTGAGACTCTGAGCGTTGGTGTTTTAATTTACCCAGTTCCCCTTTCACTTTCCTTAACCCTAAGGTTTTCAGGACAGGTGGCTCACTGCACGTACTACTGCCTCCTTCCGACTCCACAAGCTCATCATTGATCACCATATTGTGTACAGTCTGAGATTCCTCACAGGGATGTAATAACTGAGCTCTTGCCATTGCTTCATCGCACATTCGTCTGGCTGTTCTTCGCAAAGGGTATGTCTTCAGAGGTTGAGAATTCTTTGGACTTTTTGCCCTTGCTTTAGCAATGGATGAGTCAGTTAGAAACTGAGGTTTTCCAATATGTATCACTTTGTCACAGTCATTTGCACTAAAATGACGTGATCGCATTGAAATGTTTTTGTCTTTATCATCACTTGTATCACACCTGAGAGTATCAATAGAGTTTTTATTTTCTTCTTTACTTCTAGAAACATCACCTTTGGCAAGTTTTTCCCGTTTCATTTCTAGCTCTATACACAGTTTTTCTGATTTTTCTTCCGGTTGACTTTCTTTCTCTCCTGTGGTAACAGCATTGTCTGCAAACGGATTTGATTGTGTGGAATAGGTTTTTTTCAGTTTCAAAACTCTTGACATATCTTCCAGAGATCGTGATTTCTTTATCTTAGGCTGAGTAAGGTCACCGCCAGCCAATACCCTCTGGTCATTCAGTCTACCTTTCCTGGAAGAGATGGGTATGAGGCTACTAAAGAACCTGACCGACTCTTCTTTTTTATCATGCTCACTTTTCTCTACAGTATGCCTTCTTTTAACCACTTGAGAAGCAGCTGGGGCTTTAAAGTCAATTTGCTTATCGACAAGAACACATCCTTTTGACAGAGATTCCGTGGAAAAGGATTTCTGCTTAGAAGAATGAAGATTAGGATATTGTTCTTTTGTAACACCAGTCCTATCCTTAGAATGTATTTTATCTGAATAACCCAATACTTCAAATAGGTTTCTTTTTGATTCAGCATGATGTTTGACATCATTCTCAATCTCTGGTACCACTGGTTCCAGATTCACCTTACAACTACTTAAAACTTGAAAAATATTTTTATCACATTTGTTCAGACTACAAGGTGTCTTCGGAAGAGATTCTTGTAGTTCTTTATGGTCGTTAGTCTTGACTTTTTCTGAATTGACATTTTCATTGTAAAGTTTAGTTGATTCTAATGGTGTTTCTTCAACAATATGCACCGTCTGAATTGCATCAGTTGTCTTGATTTTGCTTGTCACTTCCATTTTGTTGCTGACTGAATCTTTTGTATGCACATCACTTCCCACTTCTTCGTGGCTTCTAGATATAGAACTATTAGATGTTCTACACACGTTTGTGACAATTTTCTGTACCACAGCTGCTTCTTGATAACTTGTATTAGATAGCACCAATTGAATAGATTCATTTGGCCCAACAGCGGAACTTTTACTGTCAACAATATTCTTAACATTTTCTAATCCAGTCGGATCTGAATTTGTAATTTGCTGGATAGTCAACACCTTTTCAACAGCAGTTTCATCATCCAGTGTTTGTTCATTCACTACACTGTTAGAAGCTTTAGACTTTCGTACTTTTTGTTCAGACTTATCAATATCTATAGAATCCTCAGAAGATAGTGTTTCGTTTTTTGTAAATTCACTTCCAGTTGGTTCCACACAAGTCAAATCTATCTCTTGGATTGCCATGTCACTTGTACAAGGATTGCCCGATTCAACACTATCCTTAATACTACAAGATTCTTTGAGTAATGTATCTGTTTGTGCTGCCTCTAGGTCTGTTGAAATTGCGTCTGTTGACCCGGCTAGAATATTGACATGCTCCCCTATTGCCTGTGTGGAAGCATTCTCATCTGTGACTACAGACTCTTGAACTTCCACTGGAGATACGACATTGGGTGATACAGATCCTTCTTCTTCATTGACAATCATTAGTTGAAGCTCCTCATTCTCTCCACTGGGCAGACTAACGCCAGGTGGTAGTTCCACATACATCACCTCTTCTGGCGTTACAGCTATTGGCATGGTCATGTGAGATTCAGACTGCAGCCGTACTTCTTCAGGCCCTGGTAAACCCAGGTTGGTAATTTCAGTTCCATCAGGAGTCCTTATAGCTGTGATAACACATTCATCTTCATCATCACAAGCTGTTGAATCACTGGAGACTATACAGTTAGAGACAGGCAAAATCAGATCTACTGAGGGATTACCTGAAGTCCTCTCCACTGATGGGTCTCTCATAGATTCTGCATCACATAATTTGGAAACATTCGATACTACATTGCTCGACACAGGTAAATTCTGTTCCAAGATTGGACCATCTGAATCTTTCTGTATTGAAATTGCTCCAACTGATTCTACAGAGGAAGCTCTTTTTTGTCGACTGGAATTATCTGATGCAGCCTGGTTGAGCTTAGAAACCACCTTCATAAGATCCCCAAAGTCAGTATTCTTAGAAGACAAGTCAGCTTGGTCTGCATTCTGTAATTTTGGTTGTGTGATTTTAGAGACGTCGATATTGAGATTTTTCAGAGTGGTTGGAGATAGGAGACTGTAGTCTATGAAAGGCTTATTGCTCCTACTCCTACCTGGCCACGACTGACTCAATGTTGACTGATTGGATTTAGGTTTTAAGACCACACTATTAAAGCTGGCTGATAGAGTTGTTGAAGATGGAATTCGTGGCACAGGTACTATGTCTTCTATTGAATGCAACGAGACACTTCTACGTTCTGTTAATGTATCTGCTGTGGACATTTTTTCTATAAAAAAATTAGACTGTTCTGAAGAGAGGGGCCGGATTTTAAGAGATGTTTGTGATAATCTCTTCTGTTCCACACTGTTGGCTTCAAGATAAGACTGAATACAGGGATCCAATTTCTCAATGGGTAGAAAATCAGGGTGAGTTTGATCATGTACTATTCTCATCTCCTTGAATACAATCTCAGGTGATAAAAGAGGGTTGTTTGGTTTGACTTCAATAATCCTACAGGTATACAGACATCTCTTTCTAACATCTACTGTACTCCAGTACATCCTGGTACACCTGACAATAGTAAAGAAAGTGTTAGAAAAGTAGTAGGGAAAAGATGATACCACATATGAAAAATTGTTACTTCCTTAAATTAATTTATTTGATTGGGGGTTTAAGCCGTTGTTAAGGTTATTTCACTCATATAATGACGTGCCAGCCCAATGGATGAAGGAAACCACCCCCGACGCCACTGGCAACAAACAATGACGAGATACAAGACAATCACAAGACATAACAGGACACCAGCTTCTTGTTGCCCCTTAGCTCTGAGAGCACTAGGGCAACAGGAAGCTCCCTCCAACAGCCCGCGTTACTTCCTTAAAAGAAATTTGTTAAAATAAAAACATAAATAAATGTTTTTTCAAACATATACGGCAATTGTATATATATAATGAGGAAACTTTCCTTTTAAAATAAAGCTTGGTGAAATAATTAGGATATCCAAGTTTAATTTTTCACAAAGCTATTGTTATCAATTACAAGATTTAGCATGAAAGCTTTAGTTTGGTTCTATGAATATTTAACATGTTTTATTGCAAATTAGCTATCATATATGAATAAGCCATGAAAAGGCTGCAAACTTACGTAAATAAAACTGGTAAAAGACAGGTGATCCTGTCTGACAAGTAACTCAACTGTCCAAGAAATTCTACAGTACATGAACCTGAAAGAAATTACATTAAATCAAATCCTTGAATATATTAGACATTCTAACTGCATTGATTGGCTGCCGAAGTAAGATATTTTCTAGCTTTTTTTTCTATGTTTTCTTCTTTGTTTATTTTAGTATTTTAAACAAATTATGCTGGATATTAAATACTGTACTTAATTTATATAACTATATCTGACAGCTGTATCATGTCTATTTTGGCATAAGTGCTGTTGTACAAGAAAATCAATACTGTAGACATGCTCAGTTACCCTACAAAGTTACAGCATACTGACACTGAGACAACCAAAGTCCATCTCAAAGTCATACTCGGTTGTGGTGTGTTTGTTTACTAGCAAGGGTTGATACAAGTCGCATCTTAGGGCCGCTAACTTGTCCGTAGATTGAATAAATTATTCTTTTTGGCCCAAAAATATTCATTATTTAACATTTTCAAGGAGAAAGTATTTAATTTTGATAGAAACTTTTTTATTTTTGTGAGTTTGTGTTTATTAAAAAATTTACCTCTATCAACCCCTGGGTTGATGTTTATGCCGTACAAAAGGTTAATTCATTTATTGAGGCTATAGGCTGAATATGTCTGTGGGGGAGGTTTGGAACTTTTTGGTACATGGCTGTAGTATAATGAGCAAACTAAGTTCTACATGTTAGCTGGTCACTTTGGAATACATAAAAGAACAAGTTCTTACAAAAGCAAAGAAAATATAATGATAAATCATAAACTAAATCATATCATTCTGTAAATGTACATTTTTTACAGGCTGCAATGACACCTACCAAAGATAGCATTGACTGTTGAAGGGTCGAGTCCTTTAGACCAGGATTTCTTCGGTAGTCTGATATCATCCATGTCAATACACACTCTCCTTAGTACATCAAAGTCATTCTCTTTTATCAGCTGTAAATAAAAAACAAGTAAATCCAATGTAAGTATAAATGCATTAATACAACTTTTTCTATAATAGAAAAAAAAATATATATTTGCAAATCCCAAAACAGATTTTCTTAAAGTTTGAAAAAAAATTGTTGATGAAATCTGCAGGTTGTTTGCTCAATTGGGGTTTTATGCAGTACTATAGGTTATTTCACTCATATGATGATGTGCCAGCCCAATGAGTGAAGGAAACCACCTTGATGTCACTGGCGAAAAGCAATGACAAGATACGAGAGAACCGCAAAATAACAGGACGCCACAACAGATCAGCTTTGTGCTGACCCATAGCTTAATAATTTGTCCATCCTTGGTTTATCGGTCCACTACTGCAATTAAATTTTACAAATTTATAAATAATTTGTATGTTTCTAAACTAAACTTACCTTTCACTGTCTAATGCAATTCCGCAATTATAACTGCTATACTGAAGAATTCAAACGGTAACCCTCCTCTGGGCCCTCACTGACTCACGTGATCGCCAAGCGCAGACATGCGCACGTCCTATTTAAACTTCAGCAGAAATAAGATAACTCTGAAGCGGGGAGGAACGGGCGGGTCATTACCTTCAGTGGAAGGTAAGTTTAGTTTAGAAACATACAAATTATTTATAAATTTGTCAAATTTCTTACACAATAAACTGTGGAGAGGATAAACTTACTAATGCACTAGAATACCACACTTGGGGGCGGGCAGAGCTAGCTAAGAACCCAAGTGAGACGGGCCCAGAGGAAACGAACTCCTGACATTCAAACTTAAGGTATTTTAAGAAACCCTTAGAAGAATAGACAACATTTGATTAAGCTGACTATGGGTAAAAAGTCTTTTTTCATCTGATTAAGAAAAATTTTACTTTAGCTTTCAACAGTCACATAAGTAATCGGCATTCAAAGTTACAATACCCTTCTATATCAAGCAAAGCTGTGGAGACGACCATATCGACTGTCAGCATTATCCCCAGCTAAATTTTGTCCAATCAAAATCCAGCTTTTTTGCAGGTGAGGAATTGAGTCTTCCTCCAGTCTGACGTCACGTAACCCCCATCTACATATTAACTTCTTTGCTGTCATATGTTTCGATTATCTTTAATGTATTTGTTGTTGAATTTTGACCAATTAAGTTGGTTCCGGGACATCTGTACACTTGAGGACTGACAGAGGAAGAGATGTTAGTAGCTAGAGAGGTAGGGACCAGCTTACACGTTTTGCAGCTTCCGCTCAGTTACATATGGCGGACTTACAAGTTGTTGAACGCCAATAACAAGCCTTGATAATATCCCTCACTGATCGATTTGCCCAAACCGGCCATGGTGCTGCCAGAGCATGAATCTCATGCGCCCAAACTTCATATAGAGCACCATCAGAGTTACTACCTCGCTCGAAAGCTAAACGTACAGTTTTACAAAGCCAGGAAGCTATAGTATATTAGATATTTCCTGCTTATGCTGAGCCTTGAGGGGAATGAATAACGTCTACGTCCTGCCCTTATTGGCTTAGATCTGGTAAGGTACATGGCTAAGGCTCTTACTGAACACATCAAACAATCTGCCTCCAGACCCGGAGACAAATATCGGGAGAAGGCTGGGATAATAAATTCACGAGGAGAAAAAAAAAAATCATGCAATCTCGATTCTTAGCCACAAAATCCGGAAGCGTAACCAGCGAAAAAGATGACCAACCTGGAGGGTCCTTAATCGCTCTCTCGTCCAAAGCATGGATTTCAGAAACCCGTGCCGGTGAAGCGAATGCCAACAAGAACACACACTTGTAGGAAACCCACTTTAACTCGGCCATGTCCAACGGCTCAAACGGCATGTGAAATGGATAACTCTAGTAATCTCTGTGCGATAACCCTCGACAGACCAAGGCCTAAACTGCCTATCCTGTAAAAGATATAATAAAAAATCTGCTATCTTTTGAACAGGGGCAGTGGTTGCACGTCATGTTGTACACACCACTCACAGAACACGTGTAGCCGTAGCAAAGCGGGATTTGAGTGGAACAGGTTCGTTCTGGGTTGACAAGCAACTTCTTCCACAGAGGTAACTCCCTTGGAACATCTATGAGAAACTCTAGTAGTTCCAGGAACCACGGTCATGCTGGCCACCACGGTACTATGAGATATA
>JAUELC010121688.1:0-11559 GCA_031471745.1 Cryptochiton stelleri
CCAAGCTGTCTCTTTGTAAATTACCTACTGAAATTTTATCCCATCGAAATCTACTCTCACAAATGTAGCGCACTTACCTCTGACGTATTTTACTCATACCACAATATATGATGACGTTAAACAAAAACAAACGCATGCGCCCTGCGTGTTTACGCAACAGCACGTTTCTCTGAGGTCCAAAGTTCATTCGAGTGATCGACGGTCGGGTTGGAAGACGTGTGTTTATAGTGATTGAAATATCTACATATTTGTCACAAAGCTTGGAAAATGTTTCGATCTTTGAGAGCAGCTCCTTCGGTCCTGCAGCTAACTGCAAGAGAAAAACTAGTGCCGAAAACAGGGTAAGAAAAACAGTTCGGCTGCTAAAAAGCGAACGCACACTTTGTATATCCTGCAGCTGTCAAACGCCATTTATTTTATATTGCATATAATGTTTCAGATGTTTTCTTTTATATGGTTTACTTGTATTAGGTTGAATTTATGTCGTATTCATAAACGACTGTCACTTTTCGATTATCGTGCGCTTGATGTAGGACTATAGCCTAGATTAATCTATCCTCCTAGCTGTCGCGTAACATTATAAGTTACTGTACATGTACGTAAGTGAAAACATTAGGATACACATTTAAAAACAATAGTAGGTAAACATTTATATGGAAATAAAATATAGACCCAACACATTCTGTATGTATATTATAAAACCAAATCACGAGAAAGATATTATAAATCATCAATGAAAACTGGAACTGTAATTGATTTATCTGAAGAACAACTAAGTCAAGTTGACATTTCAACAGCTAAAAAAAATATACCGGTATATATCTTTTATATCTGACTGCTTGCAGAGCAATATTGTTTCTCCAAGGCCCAAGGAATGTATCATCAGAGAAAAAAGAGGTAAAATCTTATTATTAAATATTCTATTATTTTAAATATTTTAATTTGATACAACTACTGTAAGGTGTTTTGCCATTGTCAGTTTATGCATTTCTTATTTAATATTTGGATAAAAAAAAATTTTAGATTTCAAATATGGCATGTTATAATGGTTTAAAGTTGTATTAAATTATTCAAACTATACTAGCTTGGATTAATATTTATTTTATTTAAGTAATAACAATAGTAATTTCTCTATATTCAACACTGGTTAACTAAGTTTTTTTCTGATGTTGCTGTCAAAGCGATTTGCCATATTTTGTTATATATATCAGCGCATCAGTGTATGTACTCATTCCGTGCCAACATTATCATTATGGTGTCAATTATTTTGATATGTTTCAGTCAAAATCATTTGCTATGAATTTGTTCCGAGGGGAAGTAAATGCTGACCAAGTTTTTCCATTCCCTGAAGGTATTTTTTTATTAATAAAAACTATAACTCTTTTTACAACAAACAGAAGCAGTTTATTATTTAAAGTTTTGGATTTTGTTTGGATACCGATATTTACACTATTTTTTTTACATTTATTGTTGCCCAGTGGTAAATTATTGAAAACGAGTGTTTCAAAATCATGAGAAAAACTGTATTAGCTTGTACGGTTTACTTACCAAATTGTTGTTAATGTTTGTCGCGTTTACATACCTCTTTATTGTTATATGTATTATGCCATAGAAAGGGTTTGCATGTTACTGTATTGGAAGTAAATAAATAATCTCAAATTTTGCCCGGCCCATGCTGTGGCTCAGTGGTTAGTGTGTTGGACTGCTGATCTTCCTTCGATGTACTGCAAGGGTTCGATTCTACCTGCGTATATGAGGGAGTCGCACAATGTCACTCCGGCTATTGCGGGTGTTGGTTTTTATGAGGTTTCCTCCCCATTTTTCCACCGTATTTAGTAAGGCAGAGTAACAAGTGGATAATCCATCGTCATATAAGTGAAATACCCTTGAGTACAATGTTAAACACAAAACAAACAACCAAAACAAACTTTGCCAAAATTGAAATGTATGATATAATTGTTGCCCACTCTTTTTGTTGACAGTTTTAACGGAAGAACAAAGAGAAACACTTCAACTTTTGGTTGATCCATGTTACAAATTCTTTCAGGTAAGAGACATTTGAATTTTTGTTTTACTGGAGTATGGTAGGGAAAAGATTCCTTTTTTTATGTTTTTAAAAACATTTGATTTAGGCATTGAAAGCGATGCAAAAATTTGGGGTAGCTTTGTACCCTGTGTTGATCGGGGTCTACAATTTTTAAAGTCGGGGTTACTTACTGGGGTTCAACCGTTTCTCTGAGTTCATCTCATTTTCATTGCAACGAAATTTTATTTTCCCAAGCCTTGGTTACACATACACCCAATGAAACAACCTAGAGTATAAACGAACTAAAGATAAAAACACCTTCAGTTCATGCTGATCAGAATAAATCAAGATTCAGAAATATGTAGAAACTTTTCAATATGAGTTTTACTAGAACATAAAATGATATTTTTGGTTTTTAATGACCTCCGACAAAAGTGGAAGACAATATTTTTCTACACACAGACAGAACTACACCAACATAAGGGACTATTCTAGGAGTTAAAGGAACACACTATTGTATTTGGTATAGGACTTCTTTATAGGTGCATTTATTTTTACAAGTTATCAAATGTCGTATAGATTAATACTTAATTTTGTATTTATTGTAGGCAGCTGCAAAAAAGAATGGACTTACTTATTTCGAGACAAGCGCCAAAGACGAGTCCAGCATCACGAGAATGATAGACACTGTTACACGAAAACTGCTGACGTCAAAAGCAGAACTTGATGACGCCATAGCAGATCTATCTGGACCCACACGGCGCCGACAAAAGAAGTCTGCCATGTGCGTTCTACTATGAAAAAGTTTGACTCCTCTGAAAGCACACCAGCTGTGATAAACTGTTCTTGCTGGATTCTCTGATTTTGAAAGCAAGCGAATTCCACGCTTCGAAGACAATACCGTGACACACTCTGGCTAATAGACATTACCAAGAGATCGCCTCGTTAATTATGGAACAATCAGACAGTTTCTGTGTTACGACATCTGTTCGGAACAGGAACTCTGGTCTTGTATCGCTACCGGTACTCACCTTGGTGTTCTTGGACATGCACAATGCTACGGTTTCGCTCGTTCTTTTGACTATTGTGCCTCTTATGATGGAGTCGGATATTTGCTATGACGTCATGCTTTCAAAATGGCGTCGATCGTGGTTCATAGTAGACTCTTCTTGTATAAAGGCTATCAGCCCGCGGATGTCATCTGGCGATCTGGCTCCGAATAATTAGAAAAAAAGAGCACGTAAAACGACATTAACGAATAGAAAAACAAGAGAAAAGTCAGAAAAACTCCAGACATACAGTAACACGTCAGTATCCATGGCAGATGAATGGTTCTGTGTGAATCAAGACGTATGATCATGCATCTTCGGATTTCTAGGCTGAACTGCTTTGACGATACAGCTGGATATATATGACTGGGGAATAGAGACTCAGAGTGATAAATGAATGAATAAATCAGTAAAAATACAGAAGAAAAAAAACTTGATGCTGCATGACAGCGTTAAATACATCTCCAAGGCTTCCGATAAAAACGTATCAAAAAGAGGGACGATCATGTTTTTATAATGATGTATTTTAAAAATAAAATGTGTATTTTCCATTTCAGTATTTTTGTATCCGATATTGTACCACAAGAAAATCTTAACTGAATTGAATCATAACGGTTACTGTATCCTTGTCACTAGTTTATAAAGCATTGCTCAGATTGGAATATTCTGAAAACTAATTTATTTTTTTATTAACTAATTCTATGCAAACACAAAGTGTACAGTTTCCATTAAGAATTTTGTGGTGCAAGTTCCTGGAAAATGGTATTATTATTATTATCATGTATATGATTACGGATGTGTTGTTCCTCGATGTCACAGAGTGTGACCAGAGCGAAATAAAGATTCAAATGCAACATTTTCTGAACGGTAGTCTGTCTTTAACCTGTCATGTATTTCTAAAAATAATGTCCTATTTAAGAATGTAATAAAAGGCTTCGAAGACCTAAGGCCCGGGCGAAGTGGCTGACGTTATAAAGATAGCGTGGACTCGGGCTGCTCGAAATCGACTAGAGCAATGGTCCCAGTTGCCGTAATCGCGTATTAGATACAGACCTTCAAGTTAACATGATATGGCGCCATCTAATCCAGGAATACCTTATATAACGCCTCGATGTACCAACCCAACGTTTGCATTACTACTATGTCTTATTGCTTTTACAGTTTTTCCAAAGAAAGCTTAAAATGAAACCGACGTATCAACGTAGGGAAGAGAGCGCATGGGACAAGCATATGGGAACATTAATATGGGACAGATTAATGAAATCCGTGCACCTGATTGATTTTCAGCTTAGTAATTCTCATTTTTGTTTAATTTTCATGCACAATTATTCTTAAATTGTTTATGTCTCGTCTAGTTTTGACAACAAGAGAACAACAAATATAAAAAAAAAGTTTAGCCTAGCAAGTGAAATGACATTGTCATATGTTACGTTAGTTGTATACCATGTGGGTATATTTATTGGAAATGTAAAGATATGGGGCACTGTGAACCAGAGTTGACGGGGACTCATTATACCAGAATTGAAGGGACATTTTGGACCAGAATGAACGGCGGCACTTTGAACCAGAATTGAAGGGGACACTTTGCATTTGTTTGTTTGTTTGATTGGGGTTTTAAGCCGTACTAAAGGTTATTTCACTCATATGAGTACACAAGTGCCGTATACAAGTAAGGTTGTATCAATTTCCCCGGTATATCCACTAGTACGAATATTTGCAAACATTATTTGCCGCTGAAGGAAGAAATAAAGGGCAATGGAGCAAATAGTGATCAGCAGTTTCCAACTGTGACCCCACAGGTGCATCTCGAGGAGTCAGAAATAAAGTTATTGAATAAGTCGTTATTCAGTGAGCTACAGCCATTGCATATGCGACAAAGTTTGATATTCGATAGACGATCCCCTTTGTAATACTACAATGGCGGCTTATCACCACAAAAAACATTGCTATTTTAGATTTAAATTCGTTAGAGTTAGTCACTGTCTTAGGGTTATCGGGTAAAGTGTCCCAAGAAATGATGGGGACACTTTCAACAATAATTGACGCGGACATCTTGAACAAGATTTGACGAAGAGACTTTTAACAAGAATTGAATGGGACACGTCGAACAAGAATTGACGGGTGCCTTTTGAACAATAATTGACGGAGACACTTTCAACAAGAATCGACGGGGACATCTTGAATCAGAATTGACGGGGGCCCTTTGAACTTAAATTGGTGGGGGACACTTTGAACAAGAATTAACTGGGACACTTGGAACTAGAATCGACGGGGACACTTTGAGCAAGAATTGACGGGGACACTAACACAAGAATCGACGGGGATACCTTGAACAAGAATTGACGGGGACATCTTCAACCAGAAATAAGGAGACATTGAACCAGAAATAAGGGAGTAACTTGGACAAAAAATAAGGGGATACCTTGGACCAGGAATGAGGAGGTACCTTGGACCAGATATAAGGGAACATATTGAATCAGAAAGAAGGGGACACCTTGAATCAGAAATAAGGGGTTACCTTGGACCCAAAATAAGGGGACACCTTGAATCAGAAATAAGGAGACACCTTGGATCAGAAATAAGGGAACACCTTGAATAAGAAAAAAGGGGACACCTTGAATCAGAAATAAGGGAATACCTTGAATCAGAAATAGGGAACACCTTGAATCAGAAATAAGGGAACACCGTGACTCAGAAATAAGGGAACACATTGAATAAGAAATAAGGGAACACATTGATTCAGAAATAAGGGGACACCTTGAATCAGACATAAGGGGACATCTTGAATCAGAAATAAGGGGGTACCTTGAATCGGAAATAAGGGGACACCTTGAATCAGAAATTAGGGGGTACCTTGGACCAGAAATTAAGGGGACACCTTGAATCAGAAATAAGGAGACACCTTGAATCAGAAATAAGGGAACACCTTAAATCAGAAAAAAGAGACACCTTGAATCAGAAATAAGGGAACACCTTGATTCAGAAATAAGGGAACACCTTCAATGAGAAATAAGGGAACACCTTGAACTAGAAGTAAGGAAACACTAAGAATCCCAAATAAGGGGACACCTTGAATCAGACATAAGGGAACATCTTGAATCAGAAATAAGGGGGTACCTTGAATCAGAAATAGGGGGACACCTTGAATCAGAAATAGGGAACACCTTGAATCAGAAATAAGGGAACACCTTGAATCCGATATAAGGAGGTACCTTGGACCAGAAATAAGGGGACACCTTGAATCAGAAATAAGGGAACACCTTGAATCAGAAATAAGAGAACACCTTGAATCAGAAATAAGGGAACACCTTGAACTAGAAATGAGCGGGTACTTTGGACTAAAAATAAGAGTGTACCTTGGACCAAACTAAGGGATACCTTGGAGCATGGGTGTCAAATACACAACAGTGTCAACGGTTGTACATGGTTCATTTTTCACAATGATGCATTCATTCATATACAACAACTGTGCTGTGTTCTATTGTGTTTGTTTCTTGATAACAACTAATCTGAGCATTGTATTGATTAGGCCAATAAGGTACCCCGCTCATTGGGCAGATCGAATTTTTTTTTTCCATAGCCGAAATAGAGATTTTATCAAACGAAAACAGCATGGCCCCATAGATTTAAATTTGTTTCCCGCTAAGATGATACTTGGATATACAACAACAACAACATTAAGACCTGCAAGCGTGGAATATTTCATCAAAATTGTTTTTTTTTGTCCCCAAGATAAAGTAAACTGTTGTGGATTGGAAATAACACAGTAATACAACTGCGTCTATTCTGCCCTTTGTTGTTTCCACATACCATCTCTTTAACATTTAACGCGTTGTGAAGCATAAGGAATTCGAGTACGACTTTCATAATGAATGAGCAATGCTCTTCGTGTATAGGGTCTATTTAACATGGTACATTTTTATGCCAACTGCATAGGAAATAATATGTTGTCGAAGTGTTTACATGTATCAGATCTGGGTTAATTTATAGGCCAAGGGTTATGCAAAATAACCGAGTCTGATTATCCATTATAGAACATGCAGCCATTAATTGATTATCCATTCCAGGGAAAGTAGGTTTTATCGGGTTTGAAATGTTTCGGTGAGTATATACAAATTAAGTATAGGTCTAC
Source organism: Cryptochiton stelleri (assembly GCA_031471745.1). Taxonomy (NCBI): domain Eukaryota; kingdom Metazoa; phylum Mollusca; class Polyplacophora; order Chitonida; family Mopaliidae; genus Cryptochiton; species Cryptochiton stelleri. The sequence continues at coordinate 7,208 of JAUELC010121688.1, forward strand.
AAATACGGCGTTTTCGTGGTAAGTGTCCCTAGAGTTATTAAGAGAATGGGAGTTCATGGAGCCTATGGAAGACCAAATTGTAATTCAATTGAGACTAGAGATATCTTTACAGATATCTCAAAGTAATTGCAGATATCTCTCTAATTCTGGATCCAAGCATATTCTCATTTTTCCTCTCTACATTTATAAAATATTTAAAACATCATTTTGGTCTAATTTATTTTCAACAGGTGTTTTAATGTGCTGGACGGTTCACCTATTGCTTGAATAACCTATTGTAGTATCAATAGAAATAGACTACAATGCTGAAATATAAATGTTTGGATCATATAGCATAACTACTGCAATATCACTTTAAAATCTTACATGCATATTTAAAATACCCCAATATATTCCGTTATAACTATATGTTCCAGGGATCATAGTTATCGAGTTCTGTTACTCGGAGAAAGGGGTGTCGGGAAATCATCACTTGTCACAAGATATATAGTAAGTATATAGGCATATTTACATCCTCGCTTTATTTTGCCAAGTGCAAATAGTTAAATGGTCAAAACATCCCATTTAAAAGTGTGGGTAGGAATAATGAGTTTTGGAATATGATCGTACAAATCTGGGTCACTGCTTATATTGACATTTGTTATCCAACTATAGGACTATTATATACAAAACTTTTGACACAAACAGTTCTTTGCTTCCTCAAGCTTTCTCGGTCTGCTGTAAACCTGTGTATGCAATCTTTGGGTCCGCTTTTTATCAAGTATGCCGACATCTAGCTCTTTTGGGCTTGTTTTGTACGGGTTCTATTGAATAGCCTAAAAACTAAGCCTTATGAGTTAACATATGTGATCTCGCTTATCTGACTTTAAAGTGTGCTAGCAACAAAAAATCACAGTATAAGAGCTTAATGTTTGTTGGCCAAGTGTTTGTTATAGTGTCTCCACCACCTAGGCTGTTCGTTTTAATCTCTCCGGGTATCAGTCATTTCTAATCCAAACCCTGTCTCAACCGACCCGCCAATCCTAACGATATCGCCTTTGAATGGTTCTATTCTCATCCAGAGTTGTCAATCCAGTCTGACCTCTGCCAGCTCTTCCGTGATCTGAGATTGATTGCGTATCAAATTATCAGGTTCAATCAAGATTCGATAGTACTCCTCGAAATACAAATTTCATAATACTACTTCATAAATAGCGAGTCGGTAGAGACACGGTGTCATTCTTGTACGGATTAGAAAAGACTGATACCCGGCGAGATTAAAATGAATAGCCTAGGTGGTGGAGATGCTATCATTAACGGTTGGCCAACAAACATTGGGGCTCTTATAATGTGATTTTTTTTGTTGCCAGCACACTTTAAAGTCAGATATTAAAGCGAGACCACGTATGTAAAAGCATAGAGCTTCGTTGTTAGGCTATTCAATAGAATCCGTACACAACAAGCCAAATAGAGCTAACCGACATCCTGCCAAAACAGACCAACCGTTCTTACACAGTAGCCTACGTGCATGGCCCTTCGATAGATCTTTATCCCTATATTTTAAAACAATGTGGAAAAGTATAGAATAATTTGTTGACTACCTCCGAAGTCATGTCTGTTTTGTTTTAATTTTTGTTGTAATTAAATATTTCAGGATAAGACGTTTCATGAGAACACAGAGTTTAGTGACTTGGATCCTTACGTAAGTATAATGAGATATGTTTATAAGAGTAATCACACTTTCCCAGGTAAGACGATTAATTAAAAACTAACAAATCATCTCCTGTTCTAGTTCAACCCCCAGAGACAAGTTGAAAAATGATACTGCAACAGCGTTAACCGTACAAAGGTCAGGTCAGGAGGGTCATTGTATGAATAATTACATTTTAAGCAAAATTGGTAATATTACAGGTACTGCAAAATTGGTACTTTAACAGGTAGTGCAAAATTGGAAATGGTACAGGTAGTGCAAAATTGGTACTGGTGCAGGTAGTGCAAAATTGGTACTGGTGCAGGTAGTGCAAAATTAGTACTGGTGCAGGTAGTGCAAAATTAGTACGTGTGCAGGTAGTGCAAAATTGGTACTGGTGCAGGTAGTGCAAAATTGGTATTGGTGCAGGTAGTGCAAAATTGGTACTTTAACAGGTAGTGCAAAATTGGTTCTAGTGCAAGTGGTCTACTGGGTCCACTTCACTAGAAAATCAATAATTGATCTGAAGTTTAAACTCTTTAATTTACATGGGCTTGTCGTTATGAATTACCCATGAGTCATGTCAGCAGTTACTGTGCATTATTTGCATGGCTTTTTAATTTCCAATGTTGAGTATATTACATTATAAATATTACGAAAAATAATTTGAAATAAAACATTATATTGCAGAAAGTGAAATCTTTGAACTGTAACGGTCTACTTGTTGATCTCCAATTGGTAAGTGAAACTCATAGTTTTAATTTTTTGTTAACTTTTTATGATACATTTTGTATGGTGCATACTTCTCTAATATAGGACAAACATGTGGCTTATATGATATCATCTTCGACCGCCATTAATGGCATCTTTCTGAGCTGTGTTATACCTTTTTATTTTAATTACTGTAAATGCCCTATGTGTATTTAGTTTACGAATCACAATAGCTACATTAATTATTCAATATATTCTTCTTTCCCATCTATGCTATAGGCCGATAAGCAGTAACTAATTAATTCGTGGTCATCTTCATTTGAAACAAAAATTGTAAGGACCTTTGCAAATCTTCTCAAAATCCATTAACATGCATATGGCACTACCCTTTTTACACAAATCATTTTCAGATTGTTTTCAATTTCTTAAACAGTTTTTTAATTGTATCTTTATAAAATATTCAGTGTTTAATAATAAATACATAGCATTTTATATTAATATATAAAAATGTCGTACCTAAATCATTTCCACGGAGATTTGCGGGTGTATAAGCTTAATAATGGTAGGCAAATCTTAGGACCTGTTTTCCCGAATATAAGGGCACTTGCTTAGGTGATGTGGTAGCTACAGCATTGAATCTGTTGAAGTCGTGTAATTCCCGCAAACGATTTGGTTGCGGGCGGTTGCTTTAAAATTTGCACTTAGTAGACTTAGCGGAGCGGCACGGCGGCTTATTTTATTTTAATCGCCACATTTCTTCAACTCTGTTTTTGTTCTGAGCTCAAAATGATTTTTTTTTATGTTTATGAAAAACGAAAATTGTTGCATCAGATCGGTTAGAGCGACTTATTTAGATTTTTAATTAATCCAACGGTCTGTTTTAAAATTAATCCGAGAGCCTGCCAAATTTTGCAGCCATTTTATACTATCCTCATCGGCTAACGTTATAGCTTCTTATACTTAAGTTCATGTTTCACGTATAAAATTTGTTAGAGTGTTCAATGTACCAAACATTATTGGACAATACTTAATTTGACACATAGAAGCCGGTAAGTATAATAACCTGAAATTACACCGTGTTCTGTATCTCTATTTAAGGCTGTATACGTGTATTTTCTAAGATAAATCACACTTGCACTGGGATGTCGACCAATTAAAGGTAGATGTGTGATAGACTAATAGAGATACAGAACTGCGTCCAGAGACGTGGGCACATGGCACTGGCAGAAAAAAAATCTTGTTATTTCTTTTGACGAGGCCAAATTGTATTACATTTCCAAAATGAGAGTGTTATTTTATGACGACACGACTCCTAAGATAGAATGAAAGAGAACCCGGCTCTATATGTTAGTTTCTTATCGTTTTAACAGTGGGATATTCCAGGAGAAAGGATCAACCCAGAAACCTTGGCGGAGGTCAATGGAGTCATGCTGTGTTATGATATCAATGATAAGGTTTGTAAGATATCGTAATAAACCTTTTAAATCTAGATACAATTTGATTTTAAATCAAGATATTTCTATATTTATGCCAACCCTCCATTATCCGGCTCAGGGCCATTGATTAGTCCCATCTGTCTGTACGTCCGTCCAATTCTTCCTATACTTGTATAAGTTAACGTTTGAGTTTACTTTTGGGTTCCAGTCCAAAATTATATTCATGAGGAGTAAATTGTCCGTGACTTAGGGATCCTTTTTTTCTATGATGTCATTGTTTATCATTTTAGTGAAACTCTGTTGTTTATTGTAAAATATAACAGAATAAATAAACAATAATAATGGAAGGTCGGTTTGCATAGTGGTCTAGTTGGCTGGCATTTCCTGTTGACTATTTGATGCTTATCTGAGTTTCGTTGGTTCGAATCCTTTATGGATCTCAGCCTCCACGCTTTCTGAACTAGAACCTATATCCTATCTTAGAGAGTGTTCTTGGGGGGGGGGGGGGGGGGGGGCGGGGGGGGGGGGGGGGGGGG
>JAUELC010121799.1:0-11555 GCA_031471745.1 Cryptochiton stelleri
CCCATCCCACCCCTCCACCCCCCAGCACAAGAAGAAGAAGAAGAAGAAGAACGAGACGAGAAGCGACTGGGGACTCAGTTCCTGGTCCAAATAGTTGTTATGGTACTGCTGAATAGACCTATTGTAAAGGGTAAATAGGTAGATCATGTATCTAATTAGCCTAAACGTGCCTGTAAAATGAAACATGTATACACTCAATTGAGATCGCAGTTATTGTTTCTTGCACTGGCTTGTGGATCTATAAGCCATTATGTGGTGGAGGGGGAAGGGGGCACATACTTGAGACACTGTTAACGATATTTCAATACATTCAGTCTACCGTACAAATGTGTATTGGCATAAATGATACTAAAATAAATATAAAAGTCCCTAGCTGTTCTTATGTGTAATGTCTTTTATAATTTGTCGAGCTCAACTATTGATAAATAGTAACGATTTATAACTACAGGTGTTATGCATTAAACTACTTTTAACGTGAAAGATGTGTTAGTAAGGTAATAACCATTTCTTTTATTAAATACTACACTCTGACAGCATTTCCCATCGTCTGGAAGTATGATAAATTAGGCGCCATTTGTTACGACTATAACGATACCCCTATGTAAGAAAATAACGTAATTTGTAGCGAATACTGGTTATTGCTAAAGGCCCGATAGAGATAGGGGACATTTGGCACTGTTTGTGTTGAATATATTATGCACTTTTGGGAAGCTCGGATGTTTCAAACTATGTTTAGCACATAAAGTATAAGAGTGATTCATGTGAAGTCTATTTTGGGGGGGTTTAAAGAGACAATACTCTAGCCAGTATGCACCCAGAATACCAAGAGTACTAGCAAAAGGCATTCCCAGTATTTGGGTTACTTGCTTCAAAATGTCAGCACAGGGCGGACATAAAGTCCTAAATTGACAAATGGGTAAAGACTATCGATATAACAGGGGAAGAACACATACAATTAAATTGAGTGACTAGAGAGCCTCTTCACCGCCGTTTCCAAAAATGCTGTCCTGAGTATATAGAAAGCGTTCATTATCTTGTTAGAGGCTTATTGGTACCTCAAAAGTATGGTGGTCTTTTCATGCCATACAGGTGGTACCTAGCTATAACATTAACCAATATGCAGGAAATATCCATAAAAATGCTACAAAAATAGTATATCACTTATTACACAGACAATAAATTAAAATAAAGCTTTTTATTGAATGACATTGACTGCTATGGAGACACAAACGATGTGGCATGAAAAGAGCGCCATACTTTGAATGCCAATTTTTCTCTCACAAGGTGATGAAATTATTCTCCAAACATAGGACATTATTTTTTAAAACCACTTGATAAAGTCTGGCTTTTTAGACTAAATTCATGTTCAGGTTTTCTTCTCCTTTAAATGCAATCTGTCATACAATACGGTAAAAACATAAAAAGAACTACAACTATCTTTTAGTTTTTAGTCACAGTGCTTGATTTTGCTCAGTGAACCAAAAATATAATATTCTGACAAATAGAGAATTAATCATGATTCGTGTTTCGAAATAGCTCAACTGAGAATTCTGAATTCCATTGGCAAACGGAAGAAGGACCACAATGGCGGCACTGATGTGATCTTAATGGTTGATCCAGGCGTGGAAAAGTAGCGGACTATTTTCTCTCGGGGATATTGGCACGGCTTAATTCATTCCTAACGGAGTCATCTAAGTCAATTGTTCACCTAAGTACACCACATCGTGTGCGGGGGCTTCCTGTTTCGGGCTGTTCTATGAGCTATAGGGACTGTTGGAACCCGATTATTTGTGGTGTCTCGCACTGCTGACCACACTCTGTCTTATCTTATTGCAGCATGTACGTCCTTTGTTAGTCTTGTATCCTGCCACATTTTGTTCTCAGTGTCGTTCCGGGGCGATTTCCCTAAACCTTTGGGCTGACACGCCGTCATGTGAGTGAAATAATCTTAAGAACACCGTAAAACTCTACGCACGGATTGAAGCCAAAGTCGTTCCCTGGGATATTTCATACATGTGGAGACTAGTTTGCCTTGAAATATTAAATATCCCCGTCAGTAAACAATCAGGTTTCATATCTGTGTTGACAGACACTCGTGAGTGGGTGGCAGGTGCGATCTGTCCGAGTATTAATATGGTCACTGACTAGATTCATCTTCTGCCTCGGGAAATAGACAGAAAGACGTGCCGGATTGGACAGGGTTTGTCTCTTGTCGTAGTCAGCGAGCGGTTAAACCAGAAATAGGCCAGTTAGCCTCATTACGCATTGGTCGTCATTAAAAAAGATTAAAATTATCATCAACGGCGAACTCACGTCGATTGAAAGACAACGAAACCCGACCGTAAACATCTCTCCGAGCGGACTTTCGCATACAGAGCGATAGATGTGCATTAGGGTGGGGTTGACGGAGCCTTGTGTCTTAGCGGACCCTTACCTCTCCTACATAGCTCAACATTATATTCGGAGGGGGGGAGGGGGGACCACTCAGTAACAGAAAGTGGGGGCCTATGAGTTTCATCCCAGTAAACTCTTTATCCGGATGTTCCATGCGGTGTATAAATGTGACAGTATGGACGTCATGTAGAATATTACTGATGTATTAACTAATAGTCAAAACAATGGTTGCCAAGAACTCATATATAAAGCAAAACTATGTGCATTGGAAGATCTAGATTAAGCTAATCTTGTTAATATCTGAACGCAGTGAATTAGTTAGTTTACAAGTTTTTGGCGGCTCCATTCAATTTATTGATGTGCGCCATATCTAGACTTCTCTTTATTACATGTATCTACGAGGAAACCGTACATTAAATGACATTAGCCGTCAATACAAATGCATTACAGATACATAAATATACACACACATAAAGAACATATGCCCCATCAACATGAACACCAGTGACAAAATAAGACAACAAAACAAAGCTTCATAGTTGAAAGAAAAAAAGAACGCAGTGGATGATTCCAAGGTTTGAAACTAGAGATGTCGTTGAGTGAATTAAACAAAAGAAGATTTCGATACCATGTTTATAAATAGTAGCTTAGTTCATCGTTTATGCTTTACAAATAAATAAAAATAAGAGAAGGTTGATCCATGTTTTATTTTATATAACACAATGTGTGTTGTTTGTTTGTCTGTTTGATTGGTTGGCGTTTAGCACCGGGCTTAAGCTTACTTCATACTTATGACGGCGTGTTAGTCCAATGGGTGAATGAAACCATCTTCAACGCCACTGGCAACAGACAGTGACAAAATACAAGACAAGCGCAGGACAGAAAACATTGTGTAATATTAAGTTTGTTTGTTTGTTTCTTTTTCTGGTCGGGGTTTTACGCCGTACTTAAGGTTATTTCACTCATATGACGGCATGCCAGCCCAATGGGTGTAGGAAACCACCCCAGAACCCACTGGCAACAAACAATGACATGATAAAAGACAACCATTGGACATAAAAGGACACTACAGCAGATCGACTTCGTGTTGCCCCTTAGCTTTGAGAGCATCAGGGCAACATGAAGCTTCCTCCAACCGCCCGCTGGTGTAATAAGAAAAGTGTTCAAATTTAATAGTACAGTCAATACCATTCCGCCACGGAGAGAGGTTTTATATAACCATACATTAACCAACTTTAGATTAAGATAAAGCAAATATTATTCTCAAAGCGATCGTGTTAACACTCCGTGTAGGTGTCATTTTATTTTTTTTCCATCACGAATAGCTTTATTAGCCAATTCCCTATTGGTGAGTAATGAATAATAATACTCCCGCTCACACTATTAAACAAACAGTTCTTCACTGATTGTGTTCATTTTGGACGAGTTCCAAAATATAAAAGTTAGATCTACTTACATCATGTAATAAAATACCATAGATACAAATATGTAGAATTACCTTTTTTCTCTAGTGATTACAAATTGTAATCAGTCTGACACATTTCAGCACATATTTTATCCCGAGAGTATATATTTTGGATGCGGTCCAAGAAATAATGAATCAGGTACGTTCAGTTGATTTTCAAAATGTTGGTGACTCGATTTTTAAAGTGTTTAGGGATAGATTTAATATTCACGCTATATTCACAATGTACTATCTGTCCAAACAAACCCAACTAAATTGAGAACTACAGGTTCCAGCCAAAACATCGCTCCATGTTTCCCGATATTTAAACATATAAGAGAAAATAAAATTTGTTCTGTGATCTGTGGCGCTGTGGTCACGAGTGTATCCTTTTTTATACCACACATCACCTTAACAGCCCACCATATAATGTTCCTATTTAAGTAACGTTCAGCAAAAAAGTGTGGAAATCACTCAAGATAGTAAGTACCAGGGGATGAATATAAGTCACGTAAAATTATTTTTATGATCAGAAGACCGTCAACGTACATTATTCCATTAGAGCACTTTATTCTCTTCCGGTATCGCTGTATGTACATCAGAAGAAATGGCGAGGCAAGAATGGGCCTATGAGAAAATATGCCGAAGTTTGGTCCCTACATTTACTAACAAATTATTTCCCATAATACTTTACTTTATGGAGTTTCATAATATTCGTCGATTTTTCGTTAATATGTCGTTGGATGGCGATTGATGGATTGATTGATTGATTGGTTGACTGATTGATTGACTGATTGATTGATTGGTTGAATTCATACTGATGACGGCCTGTCAATCCAATGAGTAAATGAAACCAACATCAACGCCACTGGCAACAGACAATGACAAAACACAAGCTAAGCGCAGGACATAAAACATGGTGTAATATGTTTGTTTGTTTTTCTGATTGGGGTTTTACGCAGTACTTAAGGTTATTTCACTCATATGACGGCGTGCCAGCCCAATGGGTGAAGGAAACCACCCTAACGCCACTGGCAACAAACAATGACAAGGTACAAGACAATAACAGGACGCCAACATATAATTATCGGCTCCGTGTTATCCCTTAGCTCTGAGACCACCAGGGCAAAAGGAAGCTCCCTCCAACCGCCCGCTATTTCCTTTTGAAATACTCCCTCTTGTGACCATTTCCGGCAAACCAGCCCTACTTTATCCGCGGTTAAAACAAGAGTTTCTGTATATAAATATCAGCTGTTTCAAGAGCTTATGTAGCTACCCTCAGTAAAAAAAAAATGATGAAAATCATGCAGAAAAAAACCCAAAACATCACAACTGAATCCATTGTATTTAAAATCTTTAATCACCCACATCAATAATAATTCATATTGACTATAATTCTAAAATAGCATAACTTTTAAATCAAGAACCGCTAAAAACTTATGATATCGATAACTTGTGGTGGTATGATTATACCCAAATTAAACAAGTTTCTGAAACATAAACACTTACTTTTGTCAGTCTTGTACACCACATAATTCTAATATATATTTTTATAAATGAAGAAAGAAAAATGTGCTTGCCTATGTACAGTAACAAGGCCAAATGATATGAAATAAAATAAAAACACAGTATAAATTTAATATGAAATGATCAAGAATCTATGAATTAAGAAACTGAAAATAAAATGAATGCAGTGATACTTTAAAAAAAGGTATTGAATTATTTGGCCATTATCTTGTATAAATAACAAAGGTAAATTCTATCATATATATTGCTAATGAATTCGATGACACAATGTATATAACATCGTCAGTTTATATATATTTGAATAAATGCCTAGAGAAAAATTTCCCAGACTTGAACCCGAGACCTTTGGGTTTATATATATGTATTGTTAGCCAGTTGACCATATTTATATTTCTATATGTGAATGTATATAACAGTACATCCCATTTATATTTGTATTCAACCAAGCTAAGCACCATATCCTCTGTGAAAAACTGTTTCTTTTGGTGTAAAACGTTGTACTCAAGGGAATTTCACTTATATGATGTCGGACTATCCATTTTATGCTCTGCTTTACTTAATACGGTGGAAACGTCGTAAAAAAACACACCTCGTGCGACTCCTTCGTATGCCTGAGGTCCACTGGGTTCATTGATTGATGTTTAACGTCGTACTCAAGGGTATTTCACTTATATGACGGCCGTGTACTCCAACAGTAAATAACCAGATCTACACAAACCATAATATGTGAAGAGTTTTGCTCCGTTGGACAGGTCCACTGGCAGACTTAAACCTGGGCGGTACATCGAAGGAGGATCAGCAGTTCTACACTACCCACTGACCCACGGCAGGGCTCTGAGAAAAACATAAATATACCACCTGCAGCTTCTATCAAAGGGTTTCAGGCTACATTTAGCATGATGCAAGAACTCACATCCCTCAGGACTATTCGCTAATTACACAGCAATATGTTAATAGACTTCTGGTTAAACTAATTAATCATAGAAAAGATGTAAACGAACAAAGTGATAGTACACTTAAATGTTTAACCTCTCAGAAGATCACATTAACAGATTTTTGTTCGGTTGTTTCTAATGTTTGTATACATGCCAGAGCTCTGTTTTATTTATTCCTTTCTTTAAAAAAAAACCCATTCAGAGCAGTTTTTTGCTTGTTTAGTATCCCTATGGTATTTCTGTACATGTAAATATCATATGAACAGTGTTCATCAAGTCCTGGCGCCAATCAGGGCTTAGAATTGTGCCTCAGCTACCAGTCCCAATAACACTAATTGGACTTTCTGTATGACATTTTTGATTGATTGATTGATTGCTATAATAGTGTTTTACGCAACATTCAGCTACGTTGTATTACATTTTTGAAGACAAAAATATATGCTAAGCAAGGATATGTACCATCATTCCAGAGTCCGACTGACACAAAATGTATCCCCTTGATAGCGTAAGAATTTTTACATTAAATTACAGATGATATCACAGATTTGTCTGTTTCAAGTTTAGAACTGTTCTATGCAAGTAGCTGAAGGGGAATAATTACTTCTTTACAATTGCACCTTCACCTCTCTTTTCGCAAATAATTTTTTTGAAAATCTGTATTGCGAATATTTCTACCAATTGCTTCAAGACTAGAGTAAACATATACAAATTGTTTTCAAATCATGAGGTACATGAACAAAAGGCAAATAATAATTTAGAGAATAATTTACAGATCCTATCTCAGTAAAAGGAACATTTAGGTTAGAAAATACAACTTCAAGTTCAACTACACAGCTCAGCTCTACAAGTCATGCGCACTCAAATTTTAAATTAAAATATGTTACTCTGAAACAAGACAGCTTTAAATAGTCAGCCCAAAAATAAACAATCCACAAGAAAGTTTGCATGCAACAGTAGGCCGACATCAGCACCACTTATGCTCAGAGACTGGTACCAAAATAATGTGTGTTTCTGATATATACATTCACCATTTCATTTTACAGGAGAAAGGAGAATACGTTCATGTTGCTGGTTGGATATTTCCACAATATTATTTATGTCATCTCTTCAGGAATACTGACAGCAGTCTCAAAGGTAGTCATATATATGTGCCAGTGTGGGTATCTTTAGACATATATATATATACTGATATAAAGCAGCAATAGATCATCCAGTAACAAAGCTGATATTATAAAGCTAGACAATCAACAAGTGGTAACAATTTACCTGCACATCAACAATGTGTGTTCATTGGGCGCTCTGAGGCCAAAGATCAGTTTGTTTGATTGGGTTTTACGCCCTACTTAAGGTTATTTCACTCATATGACCGCTTACCAGCCCAATGGGTGAAGGTAACCACCCTCCACATCACTGGCCACAAACATTGACAAGAAACAATACACTCACATGACACAATACATGGTGCAATAGAACAAATTCACCACGAACAGGTTGACACCAGGGCAACAGGAAGCTCCCTTCAGCCATCCTAAAGGTGACATAAATAAAATTGTGAAATAATGAATCCACAATATGAAAATATACAGTCACTTTTCTCCTTTATTATGCCAAAAATTAAACCATCCGTGGATCCAATAGTCACCATTACATTTTGGTGAATAGAAAATGGATTGATAGACGCCCCTGAGGGACCCAGGGTAATAAGTGTAATGTGGTGTGTCTTGAGCCATAACTTCACCTTATCAACACAGAGTTCAGTCCCCTGCTTGTCGGAAAGCTTTATCAACCACCTGCTCCACTTATTGATTATTTGTGATGATTTAAAGAATACTGGTGTGTGCCAGTCCTCGTATGGGACTGATTTACTCCACGACTAAGTGGTTACAGATATACAGCTTCACTTTCACATTACATTATCAAAATTGATTATTTGTTTGTTTAATTGGGGTTTTTTTATACACTGTGCTTAAGGGTAGTTCACTGATATGATGGTGGTGTACTCTAACAGTAAATGGCCACACTAACACAACCATTTAATGTTCCTCCAGTGCCAAGTAAAAAAAAAACAGCAGGACTACGCTCGGAACGGCCCTTAGTCAGATGACAGTGTGCCAGCCCAACGGGTGAAGGAAACCACTGACAACAAACAATGACAAGATACAAGACAAACACAGGACATTATACATGGTGCAATAAGACAAAGTGTGCAAATTGACAGTGCTGGACTCCACAAACAGATCGGCTTTGTGTTGCCCCGTGGCTCTGATTCAACATTGAAGATGTGACGCTCCAACCACAGGCCATAATTTGGACCAGACTTCATTATGCATGTACATGATCCCCTCAAGAAATCCCAAAACCAGTACAGTCAGGGTTAAACAATTAGAAAATACAGCACACCAAGTAATTACCCTTATGAAAATAGAAGACTGTCTATACACACGATGGCTACCTCATCCAGACAGTTCCTGGTTATTTTACCACAGTTTCACAAATACAGTATGTTGCCTGAACTGTCTTGAACATTTCTCATGCAAACATTTACTTGAAAGTTTAATTAATTATCAAAAATAGTAGCATTGAAACTGAACAAATGAGTAGAAGTCCAGAACAGTGTGGATATAACATGGTGTGGTTTGTTTGCGGCCTTACCTAGTCTATATAGGAGGCGCCGCCCTTACTTATTCTGTTACAGGAGGAGTCGCCCTTACTTATTCTGTAGTGAGCAGCAGCCTTCGTTATTATGTAGTGCGCAGCAACACAACCACACCCACTCAACACAGCACTCACATCTCGCCAATTCTCGCCACACCTCGCGAGATGACGCGCGCAAAATATCCTTGGCAAACAACCCATCCATCCCCACAACCCACAACACTCTAAAGCACCCTACAACACCACCCATGACGTCATCAACTCAACATAGAACCCACATCTCGCCAATTCTCGCCACATCTCGCGAGATCACGCGCGCAAAAGCATCCTGGGAAGGCAATCCACCCCCCACAACCCCACAACACGCCAAAGCACCCCACACCACCCATGACGTCATCCCTATGACCTCATCACTCATGACGTCATCAACACAGAGCAGGCGCACAGCCCGTGGGATGCGGCCTTACTTATTCTGAACAGGAGGAGCCGCCCTTACTTATTTTGTATAGGAGGAGCCGCCCTTACTTATTCTGTAGTGAGCAGCAGCCTTACTTATTAAGAAGTGCGCAGCAGCCTTCCTTATTATGTACAGGAGGTACAGGCCCACATCTCGCCAATTGTCACAATTCTCACAAACCCCACAACACCCCCAAAACACTCGACATCACCCCACATCACCCCACCCGGGGTACATCTCTATCGACGTTGATTTCATACAGTCCAAGGGCAAAAGGGAGGTAACCCCGGCCTTGACTTAAGGGCTACTCCACGGCTATTTATAGACATAGCTTAGAGGTGCTTAGTCGTTTCAACCTACGAGTCAATGCATAATATGCAGTAACACCCCTCCCAGCCGTGTAGTCAGTTCAATCCGGGGATAATCATTCCTAGAATTGATACAACCCAAAACACTACTTTTAAACCCCACACACGAAGCAACCCTTGTATGCATTAGCATATAAGGGGATCAACACCTTCCTTATTCTGTACAGCCGGAGCCGGTGGTGTCGTGGAGGCACCACGCCAACCGCTACCACCTCCAGTCTGACCTTTACAACCTCCACACCTACTCGGTAGAGGATTAATGCATCCACTGGGATGAGGGGGCAACTGCGCATGACTGATTTTAGCTGAGACTTTCGGTGTAAACAAATAGGACGTCATCACTATGAGGTCATCCTGCCATAAACCGGCGCGGCGCCACCTAGCGGCTGCACTGACATACATAAATAGTAACAACCCTTCCTTATTATGTATGTCGGTGCAGCCTCTGCACCGACATACATAAATAGTAACAAACAAGGGGAGATGACTACCTCCCGATTGCCGTAAAACACTTCTTATTCAGTACGTTTACGACACTAAGAGTTCTGGGCCCGGTTGCTGAAAGCCAAGATTAGCCGCTAATAGCGGATCAAATCACTAATCTAGGATTAGAGATAGATCTTTAACATTACGTGACGTCATCTAATCCGGGATTAAATTTAATAGCGCTTTGAGCAACCGGACCCAGCTCTATATACACTACTATGACAGATTTTTGGGACTGAAAACAGCTGGGAGCACCTTGGAGCAGCTCGAAGGGTCTGATCAGTTGCCGATTATGCACCTGGCTGCTTCATATAGCCAGCTGAATAACTGAGCCGAGAACCAGCCGATGCCATGGCGGTCATCAATGAATGCGGCCCTGGACATATCCAGCACCGCCCAGAATTCTCCAGATCTATAGCTCCATCAGACTTTCATCTGTTCCTACCCTTAAAAAGGATCCTAGTTGGTTGGCCTATACTCGTCGGATGATGACGTCGTATATCAGCAGTGAAAGACTATTTAGTCTGCCAAGACATTCCCATCTTCCCGGACACGGCTGAAATCCCCACGGTCATACATAGATCAAAGTTAAATAGAGAAAATAAATAGGTCAATCAAATACATGTACCACTTTTCAAACGGTGTATCGCCATAGCCGGAATATCATGATAAACCGCGGAGAAAAACCTCCTTCCTTCCGAGCAATATAGCTCTAATTATGCTTATTCTTGATTGTCTGTAAGAGCGGTTGTATTGTATTTCCGCCTTACTTCGTTAAATCAAAGTTTTATTAGTTTCACTGTTCGGGCTATGTGCAGAGTGATAATATAGCACCATGGCTGGTATTCTCAATAGAGATGCCGTCCCTAAGCTAGCTAGCGCGCTAGCTAGCGACTCTCACATATATACGCGCCATAATAGTACAAGGGAAACAATTTGTGATTCATGCAAATAATACAATAAAAACAAATTCTGTTCCCAATGTGCACTGTTTAATGTTTTATTCTTTTAAAACACATTTCGATAGCTTTTACAAGAAAAATAATGGCATAAATCCACGCGAAAAGTGCCAGAGTAACAAACTGATATGCTTTCAAATTCCCCCCAAATTTTGTGGGGGATGGCTGGTATTTATGCCAGAGCTTGTTCTCGATCTCTGAGGAGGCAAGTCTCGCGGGAACAGAATGCATGGCTGGCTGCCTTGTATTGCCGCATTCGGTAGTCTCCCCTATCTACGGCCGACCGGAAGTGGATAGGCCGAGACTAGGCTCGATTGTAATGACTATCCA